>APFE031104269.1:165728-201781 GCA_000404065.3 Pinus taeda | reverse complement strand
CAAAACAACTTGCCTCTATAAACTAGGAAACCAATCCATTCATTAAATGTTTGCTATTTCATGCATGAATCTTCTAGAAAAGGTAAATAAGTGACATGTCAACATGAAAATACGTTAATTACATAAAAGAGGGTGAAAAATCCCATCACAAGTCAAAATTGGTCAAAGCTGGGCGAATTCCTGAGCTGTAGATGAATTTCCTGTTAAAACTGCCCAACAGGTCACATACCTCTGCCTAACGGGTCACGTGTCTTTGGGACCACTTTTGGGGCACTTCCATGTGTCCAAATGAGGCAAAATGGGCTTGTTGGAAAGGTCTGGATGTCTAATTTCCAACCCAACTGGAATTTTTAAATTTGGTGGTCATTTACCCCTCCAAAATTGCAATCTCCCAAGACTTCTTTCTGTGTGTCAAAAAAGTGGCAGAAAGTCATTTTTTGCATGTTTTTTGACTTTCTTGAGGCCCAAAACTTGATGAAATGTCTTAGTAATGAATGAGCAAGTGTAACTTTTCATGACAAATCTAGAAATGCTGAGTTTTTGTAAAATGGAGTTGCCGGGACAAAGGGTCTCACCGGGGGTGAGACCCGTTAATGGAGAAAACCTGTACATTGCCTGAAAAATTCAAAATTTACCCAAAATGCTCAAAATTTCTTGGGATTTGTGCTATGGCTGAGCTATTTAGTGCCATGATCCTTCAAGGAAGCCTCGGCAAAGATACGGAGGGGATCGGGCCTCTTTCTCCGTTTTAGTGCCCTTGCCAACCGCCTTTGAAGCACCTTCATCTTTGCTTTGCACACGTGCATCCGCGCCCAATAATGATTCTTCATGTTCCTCAGCAGTTTGTTACCTTGATTGGCCTTAGCCAACAGCCTTTTCAAATGAGCATTGTCCCAAATAAACATAGATTCTCGATCTATGGGTCTCAAGTCACCGGGTCTCCTACGAGCCAATTCCCGGTCTTCACGAATTTTCTGCAGCTCATATAGCTTGTGCTCATCCTCCAACTGTTTTTTTCGCTGCTCTAAATAGTTGATTATCCATTTTTCCATCAACAATTTCGTGTGCAGTGACTCAATCTCGGTCCTTTTCTCTCGGATGATATCCTTGAGCTCTGTGCTAGGAGAACCGGCGTCAAGATCAATAACTGGATCACCTGACAATCTCTCCTCAATCATGGGCTTCTTGCCCCTCTCTGATACCTGTGCTGCTGTCAGAAACGAGGCCCCTTCCACCTGGTGTGGAGATAACAGTCATGGTGCTGATGAAGAAGGCGAGACCCCTTCCACTTGGCGTGGAGAAAGCACTCACCGAGCTGCTGCAAATAAGGCCCTTGGGCCTCTCTGATAGGTGACCTGAGGTGAGGAGCTGACATGTCTAGTAACAGGGATGTCATGCTGATGTGATGGTCCTCCCTCCTCGCGAACAACCTCAGGATGTGGCAGTGATGGTACTGTGAAAAACTCACGAGAGATGAACTCCTCCCATGAGATGCCCTGCTGAGTTAACTGATGCAATACTACTAGCTGAATCAAACCATAATGATGAAGGCTCTTGTACTGCTGTGCCGGGGTCTTCCTCTGCAACGTGGGCACCATCTTCTGAATGTTCTGAAAGAAGAAAACCGGGATGTTCATCATCCTCATTCGGGTGAAGTGCATCAAGAGGCGAATATGATATGAGTACACCTGTGAAAATCTGCCCTCACAAGTAAAATAATGCATAATGAGCCTCACCATGGGAGCATACTCGCTTATGAGAAACCTGAATGGAAACACACCTGCCAGATGTCTCATGAATGGTGGCCAGACATAAGGCTCAAAGTGAACAATATATAACATCTTGCGCTTATTCCACACCTCACCAACATTAGGTATCCCTGTAGCCTGTGAGATCACCTCGGGTGTCAATTTAAGGTTTACCCCTGCAAGGTTGACATGTTCATCATGCAAGTGTAAAACAAAAAGGCAGGCCAACTCTCGGTGGTGCTGAATCCGAGAGATCCTCTCGCAAAATTCGTAGCAAGACATGTACTGGAAACATGATACTACCATAGGACAAGCTTGTAACTCTGTCAAAGAGGTGGGCTCCTCTCACTTATGATGTCCACCCTTACCACCCTTACGAGGCCGCCTCTGTTCCTCAATTTCTGCAGCTGATGATTGGTCATCACTTTGCTTATAAGTTTCGGTTTCTGACATAGTTTAGGAGCAAAGTGGACAAACTGTACTGCTATTTCTACCTGTAAAAAGTGCTGAATTCTATGTTGTTTCAAGGGGACAAGGGCATGAGGGAAATGTTAGGGGAGGGACCTTTTTTACAAGGAATTAGGAACATAGGAACATAACAGGGAATTTTAGGAAAATATTGCAAACAATTATGACGAATAGGAATACATATTTATAATCGGGAATATTGGAAAATCATTTGCAAAAATAATTGCATATGGGAATACATGTATAGAAAGTAAACATATGGGAATATGCATACATTCATTAACAGGGGAAAATAGGGAAAATTTACAAAACTCTCTACATATTCACCAACAATTTCTTGCGGTTACTCATGCATATGGTGCAGCAGGATGAGGGTTTGAGTGTTTTTTTTTTTTTTTGATGCTTTTGGGAGAGGGGTAGGGTTTATATTTTTTACAAGGAAAATGGGATATATGTAAACAGGGAAATTAGGGAAAAACACTACAAACATCACTGCACATGCATCATCAAATTCACGTATTTACATAAATATAATGAGGGGTAGGGTTAGGGTTTGATTTTTTATTTTTAAAGGGAAAGGGGTAGGGTTTATTTCTTTGCAAATTTAAGGGAAATTTACATGGAAATATAGGTAAAATGAAATGGGAATGAAGAGAATGATTACAAGGGGAAAAACGATGAAACAACAATAAACCCTAGCATCTTTTTACAAATTTACATACAACCATATGGAGTGTTTCTTCTTGCACAATTTGATCATTACAAACACATTCATGATGTTTCCCAACTAACCAGCAGCCATTCACAATTTTAAAGAGCCTACCTCAATCGATTTGATGAATTAAAGGAGCTTGAGCAAATTCTGAAATGAGTTGGGGGAAGACAGCTTGACGGGTCGCGCACCACGCCCAACAAGTCGCGCCCGTTGCCAAATTTCTCTGTGGGAGACCCTTTGACGGGTTGCGCACCTCCCAACAAGTCGCGCACTTAGCTTGACGGGTCGCGCACCTGTCCTGAGCCCGATTTCGACCAGTTTTGCCTCAATTCACTTGGAGGTTCACCCAATCTCTCTTGCAAGGGTTTTGAATACACAATGAGAGTGCAAGGAGGGAGCTTGGGCCTTTATAGATTTCATTTGAAAAAATTTCATGCTCCAACCCACTTTCTAATGTTATTTCATGACACTTTTAAACTTTGTATGCTGTTGTCTCTTTAGTTTCCTTTTGTCCTGAAATTGACTGATTTAATGCTTTTGCTTGATTCTTTTTGGAGGTAGATCATCTGAGGGATCTTGGTAAGGGGAGCAGGGTTTCATTTTGTTCACTGAAGACTTTCGAAATTTCATCACTTTTTACAAATAAATGAAAAATGACCTTGGCTTTAAAAACAGGGTTTTTAAATCCAAGGTGAAGATTAACTGTACCAGATAAAAATTTAGAAGAAACACCTTTACAATCATCCCTCTGGCTTACTGAACACTCATTGACTTTCAAACACATGACGTTGTAACATTTTTGACCAAAACCCTAGACCTAGGAAATTGACCTCAAGAGAAGACAAGACAAGCTTGAAAGAGCTTTAATGACTGAAATGACTTAAACCAGCAATGCCAAGAGGGGTATAAACACATCAGCTCCTCCATCAGGGTTATGGCATGCTTAACGGGATGCAAAAATTGACACTGATGAGACACCTACCTATGCAAAAATGCAGAGAGTTTTGATCGCTGATGGAGGGCTCAAGACCGACTCTAACACAAACCATAATTTTTGTTGCAATTTCAGAGCATTTGTCCAACCAAGGGTTCCAGGACTAGTAACTCAACTCAAGTTGTTACAAGGATTCTAAAGCATTTGTCCAACCAAGGCTTCCAGGACTAGTAAATCAACCCAATCTATTACAAGTCTTCTAAAGATTTTGTCCAACCAAGGCTTTCAAGAACTAGTAACTCAACCCACAACCAAAGGCACAAGAAAACCAACCAGAAAACAAAAGTAAAACCCATAATACCATGGTTATCTAGGAAATGGAAAGGCTAGGAAAATCCACTGTCAATCCAACCAATCATCTACATTAATGACAAATCATGACCAATAAACCACCTGCATATGCCTACATGTAACTCAGTATCTGCCCGAAAAACCTGTTGTAGTTGCTGATCCCGATGTACTCTTATTCTTTCCTGCTCTTTCTTTTCCTTCTTTCTCCAAGCATCCAAGTATGCCACACTCTCCAAGAGTGCTCCAAGAAAAATATAAGTGTCCAAGAGTAGGAGAAAGAGAAAGAATAGAATGAGAGTTCCAAAAATAAACTGACAAAGAGCTTACACTGACCAAGCCTGCCCATTGATCCTCATAAGCCTTTTTATCAATGAGACCTTTATTTTCTTCATTTTCCATTATTTTCCTCCATTTTCCTCCTCACATGCAACCTGTGACCTCTCACCTTCATTTTCTCCTAATTTACATTAATTTCATAAATAAATGTTTCAAAAATTCCATTTTTCCTTTCCAAATCGTTTGTCATTGCCCTTGCCAAGTTCCTTAGCCATAATAACCGAAATTAACACCCATTAGGATGTTCTTCCCAACAATCAACTTGGAATACATGTTCCATGACTGTGATCTTATATATTTTTACATGGATTTTTAACTAAGGCTGTTACAGAACCCTCCCCCTTGGGGGAACACTGTCTTCGGTGTTTAATGACACTTATAACCAACTAGATTGCTGAAAACAAAACATACTACCCATGGAGATTTATAACACAACTCGTTGCAATATTTACAATGACCAATGTTGAAACATGACAATCATACTGTTTAATGGAGCTTTATAACACAACTCATTACAATATTTACAATAATAACCACATATAAACACATACACATTTTCTTCACCCAACAAATAATCATACTATCTATGGAGATTTATAAATATAGCTCGATACAGTATTTACAATAATACACACATATACACATATGCACATTTGCTCAATAAAAAAATAAAATGATATGATACCTTCATCCGCAATAAGGGAATCTAAAGGCTCACACCTTCACCCTCAAAGTAATACCAAGATTCACCTCCTTCCCAGGAAGTACATAATCCATTGCATTGTCAAATATGTATCCAATATCCAACACTATAATTTTGCGCTACTTGTCCTCTCAATGAACAATTACCAACTCATTTTTCCATATGGTCACACTCCCAATGTGCATTTGATTCCATATGGCAGTGCTAATGACCAAAAAAATATATCCCCGACCTTCCATTCTTTGCTACACAGTCCCTCAGGAAATTTAGTAACCTCCCTTCCGTGCAGTCACACACCTTCCAAGTTTCATTGGCACCCCCATCTCAGGTAGTCCATCCCTTGATGAGGTTTCCTCGCATCAGAAGGTCCAAAAACCAAGGCATATCCCTTCCTTAAAACCATCATACCAATCATAGCATGATCATGTAAATCAATGGACACTATTGGGTACCACTGTCCCATAATGGCCCTACTCCTGAATGCTTTACCATGATATTGCTTCCTATTCCAATTCCTTTTGTTGTTGCTGCTAATGCTTACTGTCAGTACCGACCATGCTTCCTGTCACAACAAGTCAAACTAGCATCTTTGACCAAATAATCATGTATAAACATATCATATCAGGTTAGCTCAAAACAAAATTAGCATAGATCAAAATCAGAAATCACATGTAACCATCATAGACCAGAATCATATATCACATGTAATCATCATAGACCAGAATCATAAATCACATGCATAATAAAATTGAAATAAAATACTGATACTTATCCTTTAATCAATCCTTAGCTTCTAACTTTGTCCTTATTCAATACACACATCGGATTGGTTGCCACACCTGACAAACTCCCAGTTCCTTCTCTTCAACCATGTGCACATGCACATAATGTACATCCCACGCATACAACCACACACAACATGAAACACCATGTAATACATGCACCTACACCCAGTGCACAATACAACACATACATACACCTACACTCAGTGTATGACACAACACAATACATACATACACCTACATCTGGTGTATGGCACAACACATATATGTACACAAAGTATAACACAATGAATACACATGTTATGATACCACGAATACACAATGCACATTCATAGTACTGCATGCCCGCAACACAGCATGTATGACATGCACACAATACCATATATATATCTGTACCATATGTACAACATGTACACAATACCACTTGTACACAACACCACCTGCACAAAGTGTGCACAACATCACATGTACACGACACCACCTGCACAACATGTACACAATGCCATCTGTACACCATACCACCTATACAACGCGTACACAATACCATATGTACACATCACCACCTGCACACAACACAACATGTACAACATGTACACAACACCAGATGCACACAACAACACATGTACAATTACACACACAAAACAATATGTACATAACACCACATGCACAACATGCACACAACACCATATGTACATAGCCTTGCATATACAACATGTATATAGCACCATATGTACATAACACCGCATATCCAACATGTGCACAACACCATATGCACACAACACTGCATATCCATCATGCACACAGTACAATATGTACACAACACGCATATCCAACATGTACATAGCACCATATATACCCAGCACTGCATATGAAATATTCACACAATATTTGTACCACCCTGTACATAAAATTTCATAAACAACATGTACACACACTATATATACACAACACCGCATGCACACAACATCACAGATGCAACATGTACAACATATGCACAATAATAGTACCACCCATCCAAAACTACATTGTCTCTACCAAACAACCTTGCTTCTAGTGTCTTATCCATGCTTGTCCCAGCATGCTGTAGACCACACTACTTTCATTTCGCTGATGTATCCCTCAATATATCATGTCCATAACATAGACATAATATAATCACATAATATCAACCCATAACCACATGATGTTAACCTCGTATATTTGTCACGACTACTCTCCCACTTGATTCCTCATAAACCAGGAACCTCTTCATGTCATTCACCTGTGTAAGCAATCATTCCTCCACAAGAATGATTCCTAACGAACCTGTCAGACAATGATATGCATACATACATATATATGTACATATAAACATAAACATAAAACAATCATGATCCTGTCAGACAACGACATACATACATACATATATACACACATATATATAAACATTAGCATAAACATTATCACAACATAATTACCAAATATCATAAGGTCAAGGTTAAGAGAATTTATCCATGCACAACATGCACAACATTGAGAATAAACATTCACAACATATGCAAGGAATCTGATGCCTCACATCCATTCACACCATCCATTTACACTAATGGGGCCAACCAACTTAGCCAACTGTCATACTCTTACCTTAGTTTCCCTTACACATGCACCAACTTCATTTGAGTCTTTCATTGCCTGTTGAGTTCCACACAACTCTCCCAGAGTTCCATCAAATTTCCTCTTTTCCAAACCAATTCCCAAGACTCAAAACATAGAAGGCAAGACAAGAAACAAACAAGAAGAAAACAATTAAAATCAATAACAATACGACACCACAAACAAAGTAGTATGGCCATACACTAGACATAAACAAAGCCGAAAATCAAGCGCAACAAATGACAAAAGACCAAAAGCACAAAACTAGAAACAAACACTCTGACTCAATCTCCATGGTTCTTAGTGCTTCCAAAGGAAATATCAACTTGAGATTTCTTCATAATTTCATGGAAATATCTTTGCCATGCAATCCCCTGCATCATATTTCCATTAACACATAATTTTCAGTGCATAAATAAATATAACAATATACTAGTTATCTTACCTTTTTGTGCCAAGCACATTGCCTTGTAGCCAAACACATATGTGTCATCTCTCAAGGGAATCCAATTCCATTAACAGATCTAGCTATAACTAGACATCGAACACTCAAACACTAGATAAATGACATAATCAAACATTCAAACACCAAATAGACAACATAATCAAACTCATACCTTGATGTATCTCAAGGGAGGCTATTTTTTCTGCACAATCAATCTATATTAGCATGATATAACTTCACAACACATCAAATCAAAAATAAATAAGGTCATGATATCCATAACAATAACTAATGTTCACATCATAAACTCATAAATAATTATCATTCATGCGGTGAATGTCATAACCCTACCCATATGCATCGGCCAATCCAAATAAGAAAAATACATATAACATCAATATCTTAATGCAATAACCCTAATTACCAGGTTAACTATCATGTAACAATCAACAAGTTAACCTATAACATACTTATCAACAACATATAACATAATCATCAAGCTAAATATGATATAAAAACAACAATAATGCGTAAAACCACATGTTATTATCATTCATGACTCTCCGACACATTTGCATATGACTACACTAATCAACTAGCTTTTATCATACATGTAACCATAATAATAATAGAGTGACAAGCAAATCAGTAACCCTAATGCTTATAACAAACATTAACCAACATACCTACATGCCCACCATACAAACCTTTATGATGATATTCTCTTACCCTGAAGTCCATTGTTACAACTTCACTTTAATGATCTGCATCTCCTGCTTGATCTCAACCAACTCATTAGCATCATAACATACCAATAGCATCATGATGACCTAATTGCATACAATGACCTCACAATGCATGTCTGACCTACTAGGATTGGATAACCATAACCATGACAATGCATACATAACAAAATATAGACACCGACATGAAGAAATGCATATACAACCATACACTCATGACGACGCATCCCATAACAACACCATCAACCTTCACATGGTGACATCACTACAATCATGATAAACACCATGCAAATGAAATAAGAACATGGACTACAAGCATAAGGAACACATATGAAACTGAAATGAATTCATGACTAACACACCACCCATCTAATCTGAGGGGTGAATGATGCTTTGAAACCACTCTGTAACACACTCCTCCCACATCTACCCAAGTAACCAACCAGCCTGGGTAAACATGTGATGAGAAGTTACTATGATATGATTCAACTCCCTATGTATCAGTTACGGAAGTGGAACCGACAAGACACATCACATAGACCTTCCACATCAGCAACAAAACTCCTAGGATCCATCCCAACCACTCACGTAACTAGCCCCTGAGACCAACTAAAGTTTTAGTGCTTCAAACCCCTGGATGCTCCCTTGATATGGACAAGGGTGTGTTTAGGAGACTCTAAAATTTCCCACAGCAAGGGGAAGGGAGCTCCTGGGGACTTTTCCCCCATTGTTGTGCCTATGACTCTGAGATTTGTGCCACTTTTTAAGGCCTAGATCCCAGGTCACTGCCCATAACTCAATGACACTTCCAGAAATGAAAGATAACAACGAAATAATGATACAAATGTAATTACTTGAACAAGGACTTGATTGAACCCCTACTAGCCATGACAGGCATTTCGTCAAACATGTCACAAAGATGCAATCTACAGGTTTAAACAAAAATTTGAGCATAAGGGTCTCATACTTAGATGAGAATCACTAAGAAGCATTAATGCCTCATCACAATAACTACATTACCATGTTTTAAGCCATATATTCATTGTACATTCAATGATTAACCAAAACATGGTAAGAGTTGTGCATTTCCATTGTCATAAAACTCATTCATAACCAACATATAAAAATAAAATATCAAGCATATAATAACCATATAAACAAGTATATTTACCCTTAACATACCAATGATAAAGAGAGCTCTTATTGATGATTTCATAGGCTAACCAAGTATGGGACTTCCACAAACCACCCGACCGTAGACTAGGCTGAACCAAATCTTTCTTTCATCCAGTCACCCCTGTGCCATATTCCAAGGATGAATGTGGGATATCATGAACCAAATATATCAAAACCGAACCAGGGCTTCCAGAGGTCAAAACACCTCAACCCTCAACCAATGATTCCATCTCACTATCAGACATCACTAACTATCACCATATTGGTCTCTACCCAAGATGTCTAGGGCTCCAGAGTGTTTGTTCCAACCCGACTTCTAGGACTAGTAACTCAACCGACAACTATCGTCAGGATTCCAAATCGTTTGTCCAACCAAGGCTTCCAGGACCAATAACTCAACCCACAACTGCCTCCAAGCTTCCAAAGTGTTTGTCCAATCAAGGCTTCCAGGACTAGTAACTCAACCCACTAAGGGCTTCCATAACGTTTGTCCAACCAAGTCTTCTAGGATTAGTAACTCAACCCAAGCTGTTATAGGGCTTCCAGAGCATTTTTCCAACCAAGGCTTCAAGGACTAGTAACTCAACCCAAGCTGTTACAGGGCTTCCAGAGCGTTTGTCCAACCAGGGCGTATAGGAACTAATAACTCAACCCATAGCCAAAGGCACAAGAAAAACAACTAAAAAACAAAAGTAAAACCCACAACGCCATGGCTATCCAGGAAATGGCAAGGCTAGGAAAATCCACTATCAATCTAGACAATCCTCCATGCCAATGACAAATCATGATCATGACCAATAAACCACATGTATATGCCATGCTTGCTAAAAATAGTGAGGAAAACATACGTGCAACTTGATATTTGCAAGGAAAACTCGCTGTAGCTACTGATCCTAATGTCCTCTTGTGCTTTCCTACTCTTCCTTTGCCTTCTTGCTCCAAGCATCCAAGTATGCCACACTCTCCAAGATTGCTCCAAGAAAACTCTAAGTGTCCAAGAGTATGAGAGAGAGATAGAATAGAATGAGAGCTCTAAAACTAAACTGAGAAAGAGCTTACACCGACCAAGCCTGCCCACTAATCCTCAAAAACATTTTTATCAATGAGGCCTCTATTTTCTTCATTTTCCATTATTTTCCTTCATTTTCCTCATCACATGCACCCTGTGACCTTTCACCCTCCTTTTCTCCTAATTTCCATTATTTTCATAAATAAATGTGCCAAAAATGTCATTTTTCCTTTACAAATCCTTTTCCATTGCCCTTGCCAATTTTCTTAGCCATAATAACCGAAATTAACGCCCACTAGGATATTTTACCCTACAGGCAACTTGGAATACGTGTCCCATGACCGTGACCATATATAGTTTTACATGGATTTTATACCAGGGCTATTATATAATGCATAGTTGGCTAACTCTGAGAACTTCATAGTTTATTGGGTCAAGAGACTACACAGTTGGATGTCTTAGTGGATTGCATAATTTATTACCACAAGGGGTTGCACAATTTTCTTCCATATCTAATTTAACAATTTCCTTTCTTAAGGGAGTGTGCAGTTCACTCTGTCAAGGATTTTTGTTGTTTATTTTCATAAAGGATTGTGCAATCCCTCAAGGCAAGGCATACAATGAGTGTCATCAAGGCAAGACTTAGATTGTTTTCACAAAAAGTGCTTTGTCTATCTTTAGAAGTTGAGCAGCTACTGCTGACAAGGATTGACTGTCATTATGGAGTGCCTACTAATTGTTAAAAGGAAAGCATAATTAAGACATCACAACATTTACATGAAGGGATACAAGGTTGTGACACTTAATACTTCAAGAAGAAAACTTGACACAAGTTGAAATGATAGTTATTATGGTCAAAGAGAGGCTCCAAAATAAAAAAAAGTTGGAGGGGGGTTGTAGCAGCTACAACACTTGGCGATAAACTTGAATAAATCCAACTTCTCTGCTTGGGTCTAACTTCACGTACCGAGTCTAGCTTTTAGGAAGTATTGTTTCATGGTAGATCACCATAGTTTCGTTCGCTCGATTAAATATATAGTCTCTTCCATTCCTCTCATTGGCTTAATGCTTTCATGATCTAGTCAAACTTCAGTTGTTTCGATTAGGGGCTAGGAGCATGTAAGAACGTGAGTATAATATATTAGAGTTTCAATACCATATATGGTGTTGCTTGTTTCCAGAAGGCCTATTCAGTACCTTGACTTCATCAATTTAAGGAATCACAAGCATTGCCTTTATGACAACGAGCTTGTTCAATACCTCGACAAAGTTGCTTGCTTCACTTCTCTATGTAAGAATCCTTTCTCTTCTTTCATCCATTATTTATTTTATAACTTTATTCTCATTGGCATTTGACCAATGTTTATATTTCCATAGGTGGAAGAAGGATCCAAACTTGTTTAACGATTAAGAGAGGTGGTTCCTCATTTTAAAGAAAATTTTAAGTATATACCTCTAAAGTAAGTTAGCATGCTTAAGTTTCCTCCTTTCCCTTCTCTACTCATCTGAGTTGACATGTTAAAACAAAATAGGTTGACCCATGGAAGAAGATCCCATTATAGATATGAGCATCACAGATATATTAGGGCTTTCTTTGGGAAAGAAACATATTTTCCATCTAAGCATCATGGATTGTAAAAGATATAAGGCCCATACAAAGAAGGGGATAAACAATTTTCCAAGTGTTGATAATTTTATAGTTTCCTCTTGAACTTTTCCACATTCCTTCAGAGGTAAATAACATAACTTTTGCACAACTTATTACAAATAGACTAAAAATAAAAGTGCAAACGAAAAGGAAAAAGAAAGAAATGATGATAAAAAAAGTAATAAAGAAAACTCTACTAACCCTACCCTCGACTAACAAAAGGAAGGTCATGATTATGTAAAATGAAATTTCCAATGTAACCATCGAATAAATTCCTTACCTATAAGGGTTGGGGAAGGAGTGGTAAGGAATACTATCAAGTAAAGGGTAAAAGAGAAAAGATAAACTGATAAAACTCAGTCCAAGACCTAAAGGCTAGAAACACTAGCAAAAAAATATGACAAGAAAGCTTGTGCTAAACAATCTGTTGCTATGTCTTGATGGTCATACACATCTTGATAGCTTCTCATGGAAGTAATTTCATTTATGTATTCATTTTTTGCAAAAATGAAGAGGGATTGAAGCTTATTACTAGCGAAAGAGCTTGACATGCAATATTTTTCAAACCATTCAACAATCATATCATGATATGTGTTATCACTTACTGCAAAATTGTTCGAATGGTGCCAAATGGTGCCAAAAGAATGAAAGCGAGTAGAGGAGATTGAATTCATTTTCCAATAAGTAGAAAGACTCAAATAATACATCAGACCCTCTCCATTGGAAAGTGCTTGGAACAAGGTTTCCAACGATATGTGGAAGTCCAAAAATGGATTTCTGGATCAAAAGATATGGTTTGCTGAAGTTCAAGGATTGAAGCCTTAAGAAGGAATATTGAAGGTCCAATATATTGAAGATCGCATATCAAAGGTCCAAAAACATTGGAGATCGATGATCATAACATTAAAGCACCATAATATCAGTGATCACACATTAATAATATTGACGATCATATATCATAGGTCCTGCATGCCGGGGGTCCAATGCCTTGGAGTGGGCAATATCAAAGCCCTGAGGAGATCGACGCATCGCAATATCACAACAATAGAACATCAGAAATACTAGAATAAAATTTTTTGAAGGTGACAACCTTTTAAAAGTTGTGACATGGGTAATGTGCTGATAGTGTAAAAATCATTGGGGGACTCCAATAAAGATTAACAAAAGATTCCATCGCAAAACCAAAGGTGGACAAGCCCTTTTCTCTCTCTTGTAGCAGGACACATGGTGGCATATGATTGGTTCCGATAGGATACAGTGGCATTTGACATCAACATGACATGGCGGTATGAAAGGACATGTGGTAGGAAGTTTTGGCATTTTGAGGGGGCCTATGGGGGTAAATCTGGGTGACACATGTCACCACTCATGAGGTTCTATGTGGAAGTGATAACATCGTATCAGAGATCACATATTGGAGGTTGAGAATGTCAACACTTTACAATAATTGGCACTTAAAAAAGTTACGATAAAGAGGGGCTCTGATATTGGGCTAGCATACAGTCGCTAAGAACTCAAAGAACTAAAGGCGTAAAGGCTGGGGCTGAGCACAAAGAGCTATCGACATATCAAAAGTGTGGAATATCACAACTCTAATGTTAATCCTCTGATTAGAAGCTTCCTAAGAGAAGGGCTCTGATTTTGGGCTGACACATGGTCAATAACTTATAGAACCAAGGGCACTAAGCTCTTAACAAAGGAAGCTAGGAAATGGTTCAAATCCACCCTGAATTCTTCGATTGCCACTTGGGAAGAGATGGAAAATTATTTTATATAGAAATGGGGAGAGAAGAGAGATCATGGATATATTCTAACTGAGTTCAACACTATGAAGAAGAAATATGATGAGGATATCTCAGATTTTATAAAAAGGTTTAATAAATTGTACAACAATCTACCTGCTGAGATTAAACCTCCATAGGCCGTTGCCTGAGTGGTTTTTGCTGGGACATTTGAATCAAATTTGGCTTCACACTCGAAGAGAGGAAGTCTCGTACCTTGGACCAGATTCAAACTGATTCTCTCGAGGTAGAAGAAACTTTTAGATCAACGAGGAAGTCAAGAAGTAGAACTAACACTAGAGAGAATAAAACAGGGAAAGAGGAGGCCACTTCCTCAGGTCATGGAAGATAATCCGAAGAACAAAAGATAGAGGAGATGGATAAGTTGATAAAGAACTTATCAAATAAACTGACAAAAATGGAGCTAGAAAATAAAAACCCTCAACGAAAGAACTTCTCGATTACTATATAATGTAGTATACCTGGGGGGATAGTATGGGGTATAGAGGGAGGTAGCCAAGGGAAGAATGTAATAATAGGATGAGCCATAGTAATAAATAAAGTGGTTAACCCATATCATGTAAGGGATTACAAGTACTTAGCAATAATGTAATAAGCCCATTGTATTAGATATATGGTATTGAGGGAAACATGGTAATGACCCATGGTATTGAGGGAACCATGGTAATGACCCATGATATTGTATGTATGAGGCCTATATAGAGGCTAGAGACTCCCCATTGAGAGATGTCAAGGATTATTGTATGAACAGACATATGGCTTGTGGAGTGTTCTCCTTCCTTAAGGAGTGAATGTACGGTGTTGCCCTACCATAAGGGTTTGATCAATAAAGAGAAGCATTTATCTATATTCATATCTTGTTATTTCTTAGGTTTATTTCTATTATCATATATTTTCAGATCAGATATATAAAGTGGTATCAGAGCACTTTCTTGGGCAAAGCGGAGATTTTATTATTATTATTATTTTTGCAGGAACTTTTTGGGGTGGTGAGTTTGTAGATCAAATCTATATGTTCTGGTGAAAAATTTGTAGAATATAATTGCAGATCTAGGTTTTTTGCGAAAGAATACCCAATTTGAAAAAAAAAAATCGGCCGAATCGGAGTCCAGATTAGGGAGATATCTTTGATTTAAAAATCAGTTGTGTTGCAGACATTTTTCAAGGCGATGAGTTTGCAGATCAGATCTGTACGTGTTGGGTCAACATTTGCAGAATCTAATTGCAGATCTAGGTTCTTTGCAAAAAAATATCCAATTTCAAAAAAAAAAAATAGTCGAATTGAAGTCCAGATGAGGGAGATATCGCTGATTTAAAATCAGTTCTTCAGAAATTTTTGTGACGGTGGGACAATTGCAGCGCAAACTTGAAATTTCAGTGTTTGGATCGGGATTTCTATCACATAGGAAGATGTAGAATGGTTGTTCCATTTTCGAAAATAGATCATAGTAGGGATTCTGAGCAATATTGACTAAATTGTGGCCACTTTAAATTTTCGCCAAGTGATTTTTTTTCAAAACCCTCTTCATGGCTTCTAGCAAACAATTTTTTACAGGGAAAGATAATGTTCCTACTATTGAAGAATTCATAAAAAAGCTTAAAAAAACCATCATAAATATTGGAGAAGTTTGCTACGACATAATATGAAAGATGAGGCTGCCATATGGTGGTACTCACTTGGCACCCAGAAGTTCAAATTTTTAGATGAAGAATTTGAAAAACTACTTTTGGACAAATGGTCTCATACTAGAAATGAGGAAACCAGAAAACCTAGCAAAGATTTTATTTTTACAGGAAAGAAGGAAAGCAAGGAACCTAAAGGGTTATTTTCTGCTGGTATCTCCTTATTACAAGTTCATGGATTGATTCAGAAGGAGAAGATCATTGTGTCTATAAATCCTAGCTGCAAGCATAATTTATCAATGTTAATTTGGCAAAAAAATTGCAAGTTCCAAAAAAACACATTGAAAACACATAGGTTGATAATGAGGATGTTCAAGTTTATAAATATTTGAAGCTTTTTATGGATAAGTATGTGTTGCATTGTGATTTTTATACTTCAAATATGGATAACATGGATGTTGTTTTTGGATATCCTTGGATGGAATCTGTGGGTAAAGTCAATATTAATGTGCAGAAGAAATTCATGAAGCTCTGGTATAAAAAGAAGAAAATTACATTGTAGGATATTTCCATTAAGACCCAAGCAGAGACTATGGAGGCATAAGCACAAAGCTCTAATGACATTGACACATCAAATGATGAGCCTTTGATGCTTGACAATAAAACACAAACATCAAACCATGTACTAGAAAAACAGGGAGTGTCCAAGGAGGTTGAAGCAGAAAATGTTATAGGTATTGATGCATCAGATGAGGACTTAGTGGTTGAAGTAATATTGGAATATAAGAAACAACAGCAGGCACCACAACATGTACTAGATACCAATCACGCTCCGTTAGGTGGTGAATTAAAGAAAGATACACAATTGGTTAAAACTTCAGCATATCACCACCCACATCACCCTGCAAGAAAACAACCAACACGATGGCAACGAATCAACGAAAAGGACAACAACCCCCGCGTGACAGATAAAGAGGGGTGATGATCCACTGACAACACAACAACAGAGAAGAGCCTCCAGGGTCAACTTCCATCTCAAGCAAGCGAGGCACCAACTAGATCGAGGGTTCACCTTTCTCTTGGATGGCTAGATGCACGTGCATGGTACCAGTGAACTACTCCTTTGAGTAGATCTTATTATTTGTGTTCTTCTTATGTTTTGGGGACGAAACATTTTTAAGGGGGGTGGAATGTAGTATACCTAGGGGGGATAGTATGGGGTACAGAGGGAGGAACCCAAGGGAATAATGTAATAATGGGATGGCCTATAGTAATAAATAAAGTGGTTAAGCCACATCATGTAAGGGTCCACAAATAGTTAGCAATAATGTAATAAGCCCATGGTATTAGATAGATGGTATTGAGGGAACCATGGTATTGTATGTATGAGGCATATATAGAGGCTAGAGACTCCCCATTGAGAGATGTCAAGGGTTATTGTATGGACAAGCATATGGCTTGTGGAGTGTTCTCCTTCCTTAAGGAGTGATTGTATGGTGTTACCCTACCTAAAGGGTTTTCATTAATAAAGAAGCATTTCATATTATTTTTGGGTTTATTTCTATTGTCATATACTTTTAGGTCAGATCTATAACACTAATTGAGGTTTCAATCCCCAATATAGAAGGCCTCCCCTATAGATATTACAAAGGGAGATGAAAGAACAATAAGACCACATATATCCTCCATTATATATAGAAGATGATCTGGAGGAGAAGATACAAGATGCCAACGAAGTTCAGGAGAACCTATATTCCTCTTTCTTAGATGAAGAACAAGAATTCAGAACTTGATGCAACACTGAACGATGGTGAGATTGATGATTACTGCAAGAAGTTCGCTGATTTCATGCAGGCTCAACTGCATAAGAAATATAATCTTCGGTCATTTAGGAAGAGATTGAGGGGAAAATACTAACATGAAGGCACTTCCTCCCAAGATCCTCTTAAGCCAACTGACAAGGGGAAGGGACCTTTAGATCCGATTATTCAAAAAACTAAGGAGTCCTCAGATCCAAACTTCCATAAGCCCAAAGTTGTAAAAGAAGACAAGTCACCTCCCCCTTCTAGGGCCATCTGTGAAAAAGAAAAAGAGTCAATAGAGGTTAGCATTGCAGAATAAGGCCCTGCTATGTTTAATCTTCAAAAATAGCTTGAGAAATTCAAAATATCAGTCCCATTATTTGAGATCTTGAAAAAGCCCACCTATAAGGCCAAAGTTTCCCAGTTCATGTTTCCATTTGCTTCAGTCCAACCATCTGATAGTTTAAACCTCCAAGAATAAAGGCCAATGATCATCTTTGGACCCTATGTAGAAGAACAAGATCCCTCCACAACACTTTTTTACGTGACTCTAATAGTACATGATATCCTATTTCGTAACTGCATGTTGGACTTGGGCGCTTCTCATAATTTGATGCCACTAGTAGTAATGGAACAACTAGGTCTGTAGATAAATAGACCATACAAATATATCTACTCTTTTGACTCTAAGAGGGTAAAGTGCTTGGGAATGATAAAGGACTTAGTGGTGAATTTGGCCTAGATCTCAATAAAAAGTGTAGTGATGGACATTGTTGTAACTGATATCCTTGCAAGGTTCGGTATGCTTTTGTCTAGATTTTGGGGATCAAATATTGGAGGTTCCATGAAGCTGGATCTTACCTATGCTAACATCCCTATCTTTGGTGGAGAAGAAATGCAACTGTAGAGGGAATCAAGGTTCATTAAAATAGTTACGAAAGCCTATTTCCAAAATAATGCTCCTGTGTATGGGAAAGAAAGGAATCTCTCCTACTTGCTATTAGAAGAAGATCATTTTATTTTATAAGAAACACAGGTACAACCAGCAACCAAATTAGATCAACAACTTAGAGATTGTAGAAAAGTCTAGAAGTTGTATTTTGATGGTGCTAATTCTGAGGAAGGAAATGGAGTGGGAGTGTTGTTGATATCTCCAAATGGTAGCTTGATTCCCCTCTCATTCAAATTGGAATTTGAGGCAACCAAGAATGTGGCAGAATACGAGGCATTACTACTAGGCCTACAAGCAGTGAGGAATGTGAACATTGAATGCCTGGCTGGGTTTGGAGACTCGAAATTGGTTGTAAATCAAATCAAGAAGCAATGTCAAACTAAGCACCACAGGCTAAGGGCTTATAGAAATTAGGTTTGGGATTTAATGGACAACTTATTCCTAACTTTCAACGTCCAATTCTTACCCAGGGAAGGAAACTGAATGGCTGATTCCTTGGCTATAGCTACTAGTAATTTTAAGCCACTGTAAAATCCAATTCTCAAATATGAAGTTGAAGTTAGGTACAGATCCTCAGTGCTTGATAATGTGAAACACTGGCATGTGTTCAAAGACAATGAACAAATCAAGCATTTTATGGAAATCATTAGGGAATTATCGAATTTTGTGATCGAACAAGAAGAGGAATAAGTGACAGAGGAGCAACCAACTACTTGGGAGGAAAATATCGTAGGGCATAGAGTTTTACAGCTAAATGGAAACACCATTCCCCGTGGCCTAGTTCCTTTGGAGAGATTATTCAAATCCAACGACGTGGCCTCAAAACTTGTTGAACATGGAGTCAATGAACATGTGGAGGAATTCAATGTCAGCTTGAAGAGTGAACCCTAGATGATCAAGTTGTCAAAAGGGATCCCCCATAAATATGAACAAAGGTACATAAATATGTTTAAAACCTATTAAGATATATTTGCTTGGTCATATGATGATTTAAAGACTTTTGATACAAATGTTATTCAACATAAGATTCCCTTAAAGAATGGAATGAAGCCTTGTAAGAAGAAACTCAGATAGATAAATCCCCTTTTACTCCCATCCATTGAGAAGGAAGTAAATAAGTTACTTCAGGCCAAGATCATTGTACCATTGAGGTACTCAGAGTGGGTGGAAAACCTGATTCCTATCAGGAAAAATAATGGAGAGATAAGGCCGTGTGTGGATTTCAGAAACCTCAAAAGAGATTCATTAAAAGAAAATTACCCATTGCTAAAAATGGATTATATATTACAAAAGGTAGTTGTCTTAGCTTGGATGTCCATGATGGATGGATTTTCAGGGTATAATCAGGTAGCAGTGCATCCCGATGATTAGAAGAAAAGCACATTCACTACACTCTGGGGGATCTTCATGTATGCAAGAATGCCATTTGGCGTTATAAATGAAAGAGAAACCTTCCAGAGGGAAATGGATCTAGAATTCGTGGTAGAATAGGACGAATTTGTAGTGATCTACCTAGATGATATCACAGTTTTTTCTAAAGCAGATGAAGAGCATATTGAACATTTGAAACTCACTTTTGAGAAATGCAAGAAGTATGGGTTGTCTCTAAATCAAAATAAATCTTAGTTCACTCTGAGTGAAGGTAAGTTGTTGGGGCATATAGTAGCACATGAGGGGGTGAAGATCGATCCTAAGCACATGGAAGCCATCAACCACATTTCCCTACCTAGAAATAAAAAAGAGGTCCAATTGTTCTTGGGAAGGATTAACTTCTTAAGGAGATTTATACCCAATTATGAAAATATAATGAAAGGTATCATGAAGATGTTGAAGAAGGAGAATGAAGTAAAGTTGAGTCCAGATTACCAAGAATCCTTTTCTACGATCAAGAGAGATTTTGTAGAGGCTCCTGTGTTAGTCAACCTAGATTATTTAATACCATTTTACATCTTTTCTTTTTCCTCCCCTCATACTATAGTCATTGTGTTATTGCAGAAGAATAATGAAGGTCACGAGAAGCCTATAGCCTTCTTCAGCTAGGCGTTGCGGGAGGTTGAATTGAAATGTAATATCTTGGAATAATAGGCTTATGCCCTGGTCAAAGCTTTGAAGGCATTCAAAGTTTATGTTTTACACTCTAACATTGTAGCTTATGTTCCAAAAATGATTGTTAAAGACATCTTGGTGCAAGGGGACAATGATGGAAAAGAGGTAAGTGGATTTCCAAAATACAAGAGTACAACATGGATATCAAGCCCACTAAACTCATCAAAGGATAGGGATTGGCCAAAATCTTATCAGAGTCTAATTACTAGGCCTTGGGGATTAACCTATTAATAGAAGAAGACAAATAGACGACACAACAACCGATGATCAAGACATCGATCCAAAAAAATCATATCAAATATGAAACATCTGCCTGGTATAATGATGTCATCCACTATATGCGATTCTTGAGGTGCCTAATGAAGATGGATAAATCCAAGTATAGAGAATTAAGATTACAAGCCCAAAATTTTATTATATCCAATGGGAACCTATACTGGAAAGACTCGATTGGAATTCTACTTTTGTGTTTGGTAGAAACAAAAACTCAAAGGGTAATTGATGATTTCCATAGTGGCATTTGTGGGGGACACTATAATTGGAATACCAATGCGCATAAGATATTGAAAACATGATTCTGTTGGCCTAAACTATTCTTATAAGTTCGCTCTTATGTTCGGTCCTGCCAGTAATGTCAAATGTTTGCTAAGAAGTAGAAATTAGCCCCACTCCCCTTAATCCATATTTGTATAGAAGAGCCTTTCAGGTAATGGGGACTGGACTTTATTAGATCAATACACCCCCTTCCAGTAGCCAACACAAGTAGATACTCACAACCACAAACTATTCAAAAAATGGGTGGAAGCAATCCTAGCTCGAAATGCAACTAACGCTGTGGTCATAAAATTTTTGGAGGAAAATATCTTGGTTAGGTTTGGGTGTCCTGTGAAAATTGTGACTGATAACGCTCAAGTTTTTAAGTCTGCAGAATTTATCAACTTTTGTCTGAAATTCAACATTACAGTTGGCCACTCTACTACCTACTATCCTCAAGGAAACGGACTAGCTGAGTCTTCCAACAAAACAGTAGTGAGGATCCTGAAGAAAACAATTGTAGAAAGCTAGAGAAATTGGGACTCCCAACTAAATTTTTTCATATGGGCTAATAGGGTCACTCCTAAAAGATCTACGGGGAAATCTCCTTTCAAATTGGTCTATGGGAAAGCAAATATATTCCCTATACAAATCGCTATGTCGGTTGCCAATATATTACAAGATGTGGAAGAAGAACGAAACTCCCTGACTCGAAGGATAAATGAACTAGTTGAGCTCCAGGAGAATAGAGAGAAGGTAAACCACAAGTTAAACAACTACAAGCATAAATTGAAATCTTTATTCAATAAGAAGGCTAAAGACAGACCTCTCCAGCCACGAGATCTAGTTTTGAGGTGGGATATGAATAGAAGGCAAAGGGAAACATGGAAAATTTGATCCCTTATGGTTTGGACCCTTCAATATTACTAAGGCAAAGGGAAACAATAATTTATTATTGGAAAACTTGGAGGGTGAAATGCTTGAGTTTCCTGTAAATGGGAAATTCCTTAAGCTTTACTTCCAACACTAAGTGGTCCATTTCTCACCCATTGTACATATTGGTGAACCATTATAAATTATCATTATACTTTGAGTTTTTTTTTTTTACTGGAATAAAATGACTCCAACAATGGATAGAAGGCTACTAGTCTGCAGGTTCTCAACACCTTACTAGCAAGGCACTGTCCCCAAGTAGAGACAATGTTATCACTTGCTGTAAAAATGTTTGAATGGTTCCAAATGATGTCAAAATAATGCAAAAGTGTAGATGATATTGTAGTCATTTTCCAAGTAGAAAAAGGACTCAAAGCACACACCAGACCCTCTCCATTAGAAAGTGCTCAGAACAAGCTTTCTAACGATATGTGGAAGTCCAAAAATGGACACATGGATCAAAAGATATGGTATGTTGAAGTTCAAGGATTGAAGCCTTAGGAAGGAATATCAGAGGTATGATATATCAGAGATCACATATCGGAGGTCCATTGACATCAGAGATCGATGATCGCAACTTTAGAGCACAAGAATATCGGTGAGCACACATCAAGCATATCAATGATCACATATCAAAGGTCCTACATGTCGAGGGTCCAATGCAACGAAGTATGCATTATTGAAGTTTAGAGGAGATCGACGCTTTGAAATATCGCAACATTGGCAATCAGAGAATCATAACTTTTTGAAGGCGACAACCTTTTAAAATTTGTCACATGGGTAATGTTCCGATAGTGTAAAAACCATCGGGGGACTTCAATAAATAGTAACAAAGGATTCCATCACAAAACCAAAGGTGGATGAGCCCTTTTCTCTCTTCTCTAGAAGTACGCATGGAAACATATGATTGGGTCTGATAGGCTACATTGGAATCTAACGCTAGCATGGCGTGGCGGTACAAAAGGATATGTGGCAAGAAGTTTTGGCGTTTTGAGGGTTCCTACAAGGGAAAATATGGGTGACACATGTCACCACTCATGAGGTGCCATGTGGAAGTGATGATGTCATATCGAAGATCACATATCAGAGGTTGAGGATGTCGGCACTTTACAATAGTTGGCACTTGAAAAAGTTCTAATAAAGAGGGGCTCCGATATTGGGCTAGCATATGGTCACTAAGAACTCAAAGAACCAAAGGTGTAAAGTCTGGGGTTGAGCACAAAGAGTTATCGACATATTAGAAGTGTGGGATATTGCAACTCTAATGTTAATCCTCTGATTAGAAACTTGCAATGAGAGGGGCTCTGATTTTGAGTTGGCACATGGTCAAGAAGAACTTATAGAACCAAGGGTGCTAAGATCTTAACAAAGGAAAAGCGGACCTCGGTAATGAACAAAATGCCCTAGCAACTTAAGGCTAAGCCTCTGGTCACCGTACCTAGTCCCATGGAGGAAAATAGAAAGGGGCTAAACAAAAGGGGCAAAGGACATTAGAACTCACTGTTTTCATAAGTTCCTTTAAGAATAAAAGTCCCAATGAGGCAAAGCTCTGATATTGCACTATGGCGATATTACAGGGCATACTGGGCTCTGATAGCTTAACACAAAAGTGTTAAAATATGGATGATTCGACAACTATGTTACATAAGAACACTAAGGCCATGATGGGTGATCGCTCCCAACTCCAAAAAATGGGGAATTCAAGTAGTTAACGCAGAAAGCGATAGGTGAACTGAACAAGTAGCTGAAGCAGAACATCATGGAAAAGACGTGGCTTTATCAGAGGAAATCATAGAAAGTGGCATGGAGATATTTTGTTATGATCATCATTTAGTTTTTCTGTGTTTTTTTATTTTTTCATTTTTGTATTTTAAAGAAAATAATCAAATTAATTGCAATGATTTGGGCGGCAGAGCCTTCGCACGCCGAGATAGCTAGTCGTTCAAACAAATGGAACTCGGCTAAGATATTTTTGTAACTGCTTATAAAAAGAGGGAAGAAACACTTAAAGAAGGTTCATTATTTTTGGTAAGAACTCTTGGAAAGGGCCTTTCCTGTTTTTTTGAAGGCGATGTTATGAATCTTGATTTATGCACATTTCTTAGAAGACTAATACAAGATTTATAGTGATTCCAACTTACTGGATTGCAATATGTTTATTGTTAGCGCTTGAAATTTCACCTCAGGTTGAGAAAGGTAAACCTCAAGGCTACATCAAACCATTTATCCTCGTAGCTAGCCCTACGGGGCAGGAGAAGGCTCTCTCCGGTCTATCTCGTAAAATCTCCAATAGATGAGAAGACCAATAAGGTAACACTGATTTTAGGCTAGTAAACTGATAAGAAAGGTTGATTTGGGGTTTTTAGAGTTTTTGGTGGCAAATTGAGGGGATGGCAATTTTGGGGGCGGGGATTGGACACAGTTTCTGCAGGGGGTTCTTTGGGGCAAGGTAGGAGACAGTATTGATGCCTTTGATTAAGGTGGATGATTGGGAATGACAGGTGAGGAGCTAAGGAGAGCAAACAATAACTTTGAATTCTCCTTAAACCGTAGAAAACATTGAAATTAAACAAACTTAAAAGCAGAGCATGGCAAGCATGAATTCTTACTTTAACACTTCATTTGTTTAATGTGCAGAAGTAAAGAAAGGAAATGAATCACATAACAAAGCTTACAACAACATTGAGAAACACACCATCAACACATGAGTCCACAAGAATCCCAAAGAGGACTGCAAAACCCTGGTCTTCCTTAGCCAAAAATTGCAGAGATACAGTGAAATAATACAATGATAGCTTCTCCCTCAAGAGTCCAACCATGAAAATGAGTATGAAAGTACATAATATAGATGATCTAACCTCTTTCCCTGCCTCTAGGGGTCGAGCTCATCCTTCTAGGAGCTATTTCAACCACTTCTAAACTTAGCACTACAAACTAGGCAATCATAACAACTTGCCTCTATAAACTTGGAAACCAATTCATTCATTTAATTTTCACCTATTTCATGAATGAATCTTCTAGAAGAGTTACATAAGGGTAAAAGTGTCATAAAAGTACCATAATTACATCAAAGAGAATCATCATTCACCTCAAAAAGTCAAACTGAGTCAAATCTGCGTTTTCTGGGCTGTACAGTGCATTTCTGGGCAATTCTGCCTGACATGTCGCGCCCCCCTGCCTGACATGTCGCGCCCCTTTGGAGGATTTTGAAGGCCTTCCCGGTGTCGGAATTGGGTGCAGAATAGCTAGTTGGAAAGGTCTTTGAGTATAATTTCCAAACCAACTGGAATTTTTCAATTTGGAGTTCATGTGACCTATCAAAAATCAAATCTCCCAAGACTGGTCAAAAAGTGCCAAATGAGGCTGCCTCAAGGAAGAGTGCTATTGCAGTCAACTTTTTAATGCCTTCCTCAACCCCAAATTTAGCTCATGATAGCTCATTGGAAATATGTTTTTGTTTAGTTATCATTTTACCCATCAAGAAAATCATTTGGCCAACCAAGCTAGGAGAAAACATGATTTTCCCAAGGTCACTTCAGAGGTGTCTTTGATTCTCCTGAGGCAACGGTATTCTTGACATTTCTCTCAAACCATGACACCTGTGCAAAAAGTGAAGGAGGTTTTTCTTATTTGGAATGTTGTGGACAAGAACCTCTCTCAGTTTCCAAAAATTCATCTTTGATTTCTATGGAACATTATTTGAGTGTGACTTGTCCCGATGTGTGAAACAATGAATTTTGTCGAAATGGAGCGAAATGAAGGGGATAGGAGGCTTCTAAATTCTTGGGGAAATTTTTGGGAGTGGGGAGGGATGTTAGGAAGTAGGGGAAAGTGGAATATCAGAGATTGAGTGAGGGGAAAGGGTCCAAAAGGGAAAAACACAGGCCCAACCTAGAAAATTGCCATGTTGTAGCTAGAAACTAGGGTTTGTGCAAAAATGAGGATTTTGGGGAATCTGAGTGTTGGGAAGTGTATGATATGGTACTTTAAGGATAGGGGAAGGGGTATGAACATCAGGAAACAAGTTTTGCCATTGATTTGACCATCCAAGAGAAATTGCTTCAAAACCCTAGGAGAGGGAAATGAACTTGCCAAGGCACAACTGAAGCATGAACAAGATGTAAAATGACTCATTAGACACTGACATGATAATGAAAACCCTATGAATGATGATAGACTCAGTTGAATAGTGACATAGATTGGCATTTGGGCAACTTTGAAAAGAGTGAGAGCAAACCCTAGACCTAATGCCTAGTGACCAAATTTTGCTTGAAGACTCACTGAAATGACAAAATTTGACCTTGACACTTCAAATTCACTTTGTAAGAGAATATTTGATTACTAGAGGAAGGCTGGAAAGACTGACACTAACAGAAACAATGATCTTCTATTTTTTAATACATCCATCAACCTAAAATAAAGAGATACCAATAGAAAATAACCCCTTATGTGTCCCATTATCCTATCTTCTAGCATGAGACCATTTTTCCAAAAGGACTTTTTCAAATTCTTCATCAAGAAGGCTTACCAACTTCTTTGTGTCAAGTGTGTTCCACGATATGGCAACCTCATCTCTAAAATTAATTCATGCTACCTCTTTCTAAACTCTTGAACATGTTTAATTTTCCACTTTAAGGAATTCTTCAATAGTAGGGCCATCATCTTTTTCTGTAAAGATCATCTTTCTAGAACGTTAAAATAGAGTGAGGTTTTTCAAGAAAATCATTCGAAAAGTTAAAATGGGCATATCTCAGTCAACACAACTCAAAATCCTTATTATAACCTATTTTTGAAAATTAAATGGTCATTCTACATCTTCTTATGTGTTTGAAATCATGACATGGGCATCATGGAAACTCAGATATGTGTTGCAATTGTTGAGTTTTCATAATATTTTTTTAAAAAAGAGATGATTTTAAATCAGCAATATCTCCCTCATCCGGGTTCTAATTCAACCTATTTCTTTGTTGAAATTGGGTGATTTTTTAAGAAGAGCTCAGATATTCAATTAGTTTCTTAAAATTCTACACAAAAGTATGTCAAAATGATTAGATATCCATTGTTTACAAATTTCCATCATAATAATTTGTGCAAAACAACTTATTTTCAATCAGTGATATCTCCCTCATTGAAACTCCGATTCCGATGATTTTTTTTTGAATTGGGGTATTTTTTTGCAAGGAAATCAGATATGTAATTTATTTTATAAACTTTTGCACCAAAAATTTCATATATGCTCTACGAACTCGCCACCCCGATTTTTTTCCAAAAAAATCCTGCGAAAAAAAAAAAAAAATAATTAAAAAAAAAAAAAAAAAAAAAAAAAACAAAAAAAAAAAATTTAATAAAAAAAAAAAAAACAAAACAAAACAAAAACAAAAACAGAAACAAAACAAAAAACAAAAAACAAAAAACAAAAACAAAAAAAAACAAAAAACAAAAAAAACAAAAAACAAAAAACAAAACAAAAAAAAACCAAAACAAAAACAAAAACAAAAAAAACAAAAACAAAAACAAAAAAACAAAAACAAAACAAAACAAACTCCCACTTTGCCGAAAGTGCTCTGATACCACTTGTAATAGATTTGACCTGAAAATATATAGCAATGAAAAATATTCCCAAGAAATAGCACAAGATATTGTTATAATAAAAATATTTGATATTAAGATCTTCAGAAAAGCCTTGAGGTGGGGTAACATCATGCAATCACTCCTTAAGGAAGAAGAATACTCGACAAGCCATATGATTGTCAATACAACAATACTTGACATCTATTAATGGAGAGTCTCTAGCCTCTATATTGGCTTCATACATATAATACCATGGGTAATTACCAAGGGTCTTGTTTTAACATCCTTTATTTTTGATAAGTTAGTTTTTATTTATAAAAGAGGGTATGAAAAAGTAAAGAATAAAAGATGAAAATGGAAAATTAAAAAAAAAGATGAAATGAAACCCCATTAAAAGAAATTCAAAATTTGTAAAGTGAGCCAATTTAAATGCCGCTTCAAAGAAATAAATTACACCGTAATAAATTAAAGTTTTGTGTGCAGCTTGTTTCAATGCCACAACCTATTGTTTTGATTTGAATCATATTGTTTAATCATGGTCAAATCATTTAAATTTATGTTTCATATTAGTGAATAAGTTCACCAAATTTTTTAATATTGGTAGAACATTATCAAATAGGAATGAATAGAATAAATTGTGGCCTAACATTCTCAAAATTTGGCCAAAGGATATATTAGATTAAGGTTACAAGTAAATTAGGCAAAGGATTTGTTGCTAGTTCAAAATGAGCCAAATTTAGATTAAGGTTGGATTTATTAGTACTTAATTACCTCTTAAGGGTGATTAATGTTTTGTACATATTTAAACTTTATTATCTTTTTAACCAAATTCATAAACGACAAGGAAATTTTTTTGCAAAGCCCCAAGAGGCTGACACCTTTGGATGGTGATCCTCTTCCCCTCCCAGATCAATGGCGGGGAAGCCATTTCGCACAACCTTCCACTATTGTGCAATAACAGCAAGGGGGGTCTGAAAAGTGGTTTTCCTCAAGGCATGCCCCTCGTAACATGTCATCCCCCCTCACTTTGCACCCCCCCCCCCTAGCTCATTACCACTTACCGCTACCCCCCCCCTCCCCAACCCGAACATCCACTTATCCATTTCACTCATATGTCATCCCACCAATGGTCATTCCCTTTCCCGTGCCTTCCATCCCCAAACCATTTCATTCCATGTGTCCATATCCATTACATTCTATCTGCCTATCTGTTTCTTCCAGCCATTACATTATCTTGTTATCCATAAATGAAAATCCTCCTTTTCAGTAATAGTTTCCCTTTAACGGTAATGCATTCTTTGTTATAAATCAGCCCCTCATCCACATTACGCGATTTTCCTTCGCTTTGTCTTTTATCCAGGTTTCTTAAGTTCGACTGCTCCTTGCTTCTACTCTGTGGCATAATTGAATTTACCATCAAAACGAAACCTTTCTTTTGTTAGGTATTTTCATCCCTAACCTTCTATTATTCTTCCTCCTAATTTTGCAAATAAAGGCTCCTAAAAGAAAAGACCAGCCCTCTAGTAGTCAAACTTCAGCATAGGAAAATCCAAAATTCTTTGATACCCTAGTGATCACATTCCCTTAGCTGACCAATTCTTCAAATTTACAGACACAAAGTGCGAATTTGATATATTCAAATTGCACTGCTAGTTAAAATTGACTTATCAAGACTCTAAAGATGAAATCAATTTGTGGGAACCTTTATTGCCCATGTACATGTTTCCTCAGACCCATCCTTTTCCTGACTTAGTCATGTGGTGTCAAGCTAAGTATAATCCCTTACAGAGAACTGTGATATCTCAAAATGGAGATATTCTGATATCCATCACCCCTGAAACTATCAATATGATGCTTTTTATCCCTCAAAATAATTCCCTTAGATTTTTCTCCACTACTATCTTAATGGATCTATACCATAAGCTCACTATCCCCCAAAGAGCTCAAAGTTTTTAGATCGTTCATCCAGAAGATGTTGAACTTCCTAAAAAGAACCCTCCTTATCTAGCATCCATGTTCCATGAGAGAGATAAACACATCATTTCCTTAGTTTCTTGCTTGTTAGGTTACCAAACAAATCAATGGGTAGATGAATATATTCTAGGCTATCTATCTATCTTCTCCAAAGAAAACAAACCTACTTTCATGTATAATTACAGTCAATTTTTCACTGAAAGTATGCATGAACAATTGATGAAAATTTCTACTGAAGGAGTATTTAATAATCCTTTGTACTAATGCATACGATCCTTTTTCAACAAGGAGACAGGTTTCCTGTAACTTTACACAAGAAGGATGATTAGAAAGTGATTCAAACAGTCACATAGTGAATTTCATTGATTAGGTGGAACTCAACTGAGTTCAAGTTCTCATATTTCATTGACTATTTTATTCATCCAATTTCACATATTCTCAGCAGCCAGAGCAAGCCTATGATCAATCTAGAAATCAAAAGGATCCTGCATCTGAGTGACCAAGCCAAGACAGGGGACTGGTATCTTTACCAGAATTATATAGATATTAGAGTGTATGGCTATGAACTAGCTCCATAAAAATTTCCCAAATATGTTCCAATGAGAATTTTCTATCTGGAATATATTAGGCAAATGATGAATATGGATGAGCTACATTTCATTTCAAGGAAGAGGAAATCTCATTTCAAAATCAAGTCACAAGTAGGATCTTTTATTTGTAATACCAGATCAGCAGGTATTGAAGTAGATTCAATCCTCAAACAAATGGGATTCCAACCAAGTTTCACCTAGTCTTATGACCCATTCAGTATAATCTCCAACTTAAGGGTGGAACTCAAAACCACACCTTACAATCACACTCCAAGGCCAAAGATTGAAAAGTACATAAATCAAGAATAGTGGGAGGAGAATACAATTCCAGAAGAAGAAGAACAGACTTTACCTCCTTCTACCCTCCAAACTCCCACTTCTCAAATCAGGAGGGACAAGAGGCCCAGAGAAGAATCTTCATCATTAATAAAGGGTGCAAAAGAATTCATTATCTATCAGAAGAAACCAAGGACTGACTCCAAAGTCACTACTACTCAAAGTGAGAAAGAGCATATAATCATCAATTTGGATGAATCACATGTTTCTACAGGGACAAATGAAATTGTAATCACCACTCCATCCTCTTCTTAAGTTTCATAGAAATTTTTGTAGATCACGTAATCTGTAGAAGTGAGAAAGAAGAGCCAAACATCTTCACTAATTTCCTTGAAATTAAATAGAAGAATGAATCTTTGAAGGCAAATGTCTATGCTCAGTTTTGGAAACAAACATCAACTTCACAACACAAGTTATGGAAGGCTTTTGATAGTGAAAAATTCAGAATGAAAATGGCATTCCTACAAGACCGAGTACCTTTTCCAAAGGATTCTTTACATTATAAGAAGACTGTATTTTCCTTTGATACCAACCAGATACATCCAATCAACCAGATGGACATGTTTAGGCAGTCTAGTGAGATGCTTTTCTCTACCATGATTAACACTGCTATGGCATTATCAAAACTAAGGACAACTCTTTCAAATGTATTATCACAGTTAAAAATAGAAAATATATCCTCTTTGGCAAGGGATAACATGGTAAAATCATTAGAAGTCTTAGTGATCAAAGTTGGGTATAACCCCACTGATGTTAAAGTTGTAGAGGACATTATTAAAAATAAGAATGCATACATTTCAACATTAAGGAAGCAACTTAAACTACCTTCTACAGAAGATCTGCAAACGAAGGAAATAGCAGAAAGTGAGCAGAACAAAGAAGAAATTCTCAAGTTGATCATTGAGAAAAATGTACAAATAAAGACAATGGAAGAGAAAATTGAGAAATTACTTAAATAAAAGAATAATCTGCTCAAGTAGCCATAGCTCCAATTACAACTGTACTTATTATAGTGTCAAAGACAGTAGGGGAATCGACATCAGCAACATAAGAGTATACATCAACAGCAGGTGATTTAAACAAAGTAATACAGGAGTTGTCTCTCCAGAGATAGGAGAATGAAAGGCTTCACAAGAAATTTAAGAATCTGGAGACTCAGAAGATTAAGAATGACACTCTTTATGTTGAAAAGATAAATAATTCCCATAGACTAAACAAAAAAATAGAAGAGTTGGAAAATGAGTCATTAATGGCTTAGACCTCGGCCCAAGATGAGGAAAATATTTGGGCAAACATTAGACAGGATATAACTTAAGTTTGGACCTCCATACAAATTATTTTTGAACAGGAAGAGCTGATAAATAGGTTCCAAATAGCTATTGAATAAGTTAGATAACTTCTTAAGGATAAACTAGGTGAAGCCACAAACATGATTAAAGTTCTCAATTAAAAAACCAGAGCCGAGTTGGAGTAGATTCAGATTGTGGACAAGACATAAACTATTTTGGAGATTAAGAAGGCTTTGCAAAAAAAGAATCTCATGACTCAGTTGGAGAGTAATTACCAAGCCCTGAAGATTGTTGTCCAAAGGTTTCATTTCAAGTTCAACTTACTCAACTAGAGATGACTACTAGGATTGATGGCACCAGATGACAGGTTGATCATTTTGGAGGAATATTTTCAAAATATTTATGCAATTGTAACTAATAAAGATGGATTTGCAGGTATAAAGGGTCACCTTACAGGGAAGAAAATCTTAGAATCTTTGGATTTTGATTTAATAATCAAGCATGAATCAAACACATCTTTGTTAATAAGCCTACTTTTGAAAAGTATACCGAGGTTGATGAAATCTATAGAAAATTGGTTAAAATTTCTATACAAAGTGAAGATAGGTGGGATCACTTATGTGAAATTATCGAGTAACTTTCATCACCAACTGACAGATAGCTAGGCAGCACCTTTTGGGGACCAGATCATCAACAAATTCCTTAAATATAGTATCATCATTCAATAGTTTTAGGATTCCTATAGTTCTTTACTATTTTTGTATTTTTACTAAAAAAAGTCTCTAGAAGATCTTTCATTTTGTATAAATAACTCTTCCTTTGAGTTATTAAGGGTTGAATCCTTAGATGAGCTTTCAAAGAAGAATTGTAATCAAGCTAGAGATTTGCTTCAAATTAATGTAAGGATTATGGATTTTCCTCAAATAGTTTGTCTCCTCGTGAGTTTTTCTTATTTGTTCATTTCATTATGTTTTTCTTCGTGTATTTAAGTCTTTATGGAGAAATCTGGGTAAGATCAAACTGAATATCAGTCCATCTTAAATCCCCTGTGAAGTTATAAACAATAATTAGAGATTAGTTTATAAAATTGTCTGTTATTATAAACTCCTCTATATCAATAAATTGTCACACCCATCTGCATTAGATTAAATACATTTTGTTGACAAGGAAAACATTTTTTACCTACATTCCTTCTTATAATCAATTAAATATTCTGTTTGAATATTTAGTAAGATGTAATTCCTTAAGACTGTTATTCACTCAATTAAAATCAATTACCTATTTTTAGACAAATAAACAATCCTTTCATTCTATTTGGCAAGTGTTAAAGTTTAAGAACCTGTTTTCAAACTGTTCATAACATTGGTCATCCAAAAATCTTTAAAACAAACAAAATATTTTAGATGTTGTGGCATGATCAATTAACCTAGAATCATCTTAGAGGACAACATCAGATTGGCACTATTGCTGGGGAACGAAAAATTAAGCTATTTTCCCTGGTACAATGATTAAAACTTTTCCTTTAAGGTGAATAAAGTAATTGTAGGTTAAAATATTTCACGTGGTGACTCCACAAGCCCAAGTTGGCTCCTTCAAAACATACCAGATTTCATTCTAATTCTCAAATTGTTTCTCTAATATCTGATCCAGAGAGACTGGTAAGAGAAGCCTCTTTTAGAAGGAGCCTTGAAGCTTCTACTTCTTATTCTGTACCACTACAACCCGAAGATATTTCAGTGTCTAATCCCTTTAGGTTTGTTCCATCCCAATTAGAGTTGGCTGATCTAACACCTATGGTTTTAGAACTATTATCTAAAGGGGTTGATCTGTAGTTGGCTCTCTTGGTCCATTCTTTGGAATCATATAAAATACATGAAATATTTTCGGATTCACCCAAGTCAGAAGAAGAATTAGATGTACATTTACCAAAGTTAAAACCTACTGATTTTATCTCCCCCAATCATTATACATTTCCATCTACTTCTGCCCAACCTGAGGAAACTTTTTTTGTATATTCAAACCTTTTGTTTGAAAATAAAGAAGAATTTGGAACAGAGGTTCAGAATTTATTTATCAAAACACCTTTAAAAACTTTTAGGGATCCTCCACTTTATTATCCTCCTCCTCCTACTATTACACCTCCATCTTCACCTACAACTTCACCATCTTCCACCTCATACTCTACTACATCATCCTCCGCCTCTTCTATTGATTCATATTCATCTTCAAGTATGGTTACCTTTCAACCTATTATTCAATCTAGGTATGATGACTTACATCTTCCTAACCAGCTCAATAATTTTTTCTTATGGGTATTTGAAACACCTACCAAGGTTTAATGGAGAAACTAGTTTGTCTATAGAAGATCACTTAGTTGCCTTCTTGGATCTTGCTGATAATATGAACATTGAACATGAATATGCATATATGAGATTGTTTGTTCAATCAGTAGAGGGGAATATTAGGATTTGGTTTAGACAACTCAGAATTGATTCAATTCATTCTTTGAATGAATTAACTACCATATTTGAGAATCAATGGGGTGTTAAGAAGGATCCGGTTTACTATCTTAAAAAATTTAAGAGCTGAAAAGGAACCATGGTGAACTAGTGGTAGATTTCATAGAAAGATTCAATAAAATTTATCATAAGATGCCACCTAACTGTAAACCATCAGTAGCAGCAGCAAAAGTTAGATTTTCTAAAGCATTTGGCAATGGCTTTACAGTCATGCTTAGGAAAAAGACATCCCATACTCTACAAGACATGCAAACAAATGCTATAGAAGTTGAGGCTAATACGTTAGCATTAGCCAAACTTAAAGCTAAGTGATATGTTTTTGTATGATTAGTTTTGTTGTGCTAATAACAATTACAGATTTATAAACATGTGTTTTCTTCTTGCTTTTTGTACTCAGGTTTCCTTAGTTGTTGGTGCTTACAAATAGGTAAATTTCCTTAAGTTAAACAAGACATTCATGAGAAAAATAGCTTCAAAAATGAATAATGAATAGCAAACCTGTATAATGCAGCAAACCATCAAAGAGACACATTAACACAGTGTGTTGATGAAGGATTTCACCCCTCCTGGGCTACATCTCTTTGGTCTAGCTTCCATGGCTTGGGCCTCTGTATTAGCTCAATGTGGAAAAAATATTGTTTACAAAGCTCTATGGCTTTTGATACCTGAACCAATGTGTTCAAAAGGTCCAAATTAGCCAATAACACTTATTTTTGAGCTCAAGTTGGTCGAAAATTTCTCAAGTTATGTTACATTCAATTTTTTCCTACGAATCTCTGATATATCTGGAGAGACTCCAGTTAAGTCCGCCAAAATTGGCAGTTTCCGTCGAATTTAATGTGCTGCCAAATTCATTGTCAAATTAATCCAAAATTTAAGCGGGATTAATTAATGCTTTAAATGGAATTAGTTTGATTTAAACATGATTAGCGCCTAGCATTATCCATTCAGTGGCTCTCGGTCGTGCACTTGTGGTTGCATGGGGTGGGGGCTAGCCCGCAGGGCTAGCTCCCACCACCCCTGTCGTCGGACATAACTATGGCATTAAATATGAGTTTGTGGCCATGTATTTCAAACCTTCCGCTGGTGGTCCAACGGTAAAGCATGGAATTCAGGTGGGGGAGGTTACCGTTCAAACCCGCCTCCGCCCAACCCATATGTTTTTATCATAATATATGCACCATTCAACTTTGGGCATTTGCCAATTTTGGAATATTCGAAACTGTGCCACAAATGTGAATGCCTTTGGAATATTTGTACCTTTGTATATAGTTTTGATTTAATTTGAATGTGCGATTTAATAAATAATGTTCAATATTTAAATATATAATA
>APFE031104269.1:115031-152323 GCA_000404065.3 Pinus taeda | reverse complement strand
ATATGGTTGGATTCATTTCTTCTTTCTCGATGTGATCTTTCACTTCTTGCACCTTTTTCTTCTTGATATGTCCTTCTATCTTGAGAGTTTGAGGAGTGGTAATTCTTGTCAATCCTTTACAAGATATGGTCTTATTCATTTCTTCTTTCTCTGGGGTGGGATTCTGGCGTATATCCTCTTCTTTTGATGTTTCTTGATCCTTTTCTTCCTCCTATTCATATTCTATGTAAAACAATTTCTTCTAAGCACACTTATGACCTTTAGTGCATTTGCTATCACAATTGTAACAAAGCCCTTTTTCTCTTTTTTCTTCCAATTGTTGTGGTGTCACCCTTGTAGGTTGTGGAAGGCTAGGAGAAACAACACTTTTGTCTTTATAGTTGTGAGGGGTATGCTTCCGGGTTTCCATAATTTTGCTTTCCACTATGTCACAAAGCCCTTTTACTCTTTCCAATTGTTATGGTGTTGCTCCAAAGAAGGTGTTGCTCTTTGTTCCTCATAATGTGCTATCATTTCCTCCATGAAAATTGACCACGTAACAAGTTGTTTACGAGAACAAAGCCCTTCATACCATAAAAATTGATCCGGTTCTAAATATGAAGATGTAATACATACCTTTTGTAATAGTGGTACACCATATATATCAAAATATTGCTTCATCTGAAGTATGCAATTTACCGGATCCTTGCCATCAAACTTCCTCATCTTGCTTTTTCTTGATTTTATGAGCTCGATCTTGAAACGACTGTAACTTTGTACGTTTAGATCTTTAAGTTCTGAAATTACGACCTGTAGTAGCCCTCTGCGTCCTCTTTCCAATGCCACTAGTCTGATCCAAATTGGATTCTCCAAGAAAGAGTTATGCACAATCTCCCAAGATGACTTGATTATAGACCTTTCCAGAAGAGCGAACTTGTATGACGTGCCACGTGTCACTGTTTCAACCTTTGGCACTAAAACATATATACAAGAAACTACAGTCCGTCCACTTTCTGTACCTTCTTACAAAATTTCAATCCAATGCTCAGAGAGAAAGGTATGATGATTTTCCCCAAGTCACTTGTTTGGAATGTAATTCAGGAGTCTGCAAAAAGACCAACTTCCTCATATCATATCTCCACAAATATAGCACGAAAAGCTCTGAAACTCGGAGCCAAAATTCAGCGCGATTTCTTCTAAAATGGGTTTTTTTTTAGCTTCTGAAACATTTCAGAAAAAATGTTATAGCGAAACTACCATGATGACCTGTTTGGAGCAGCGAAACCCTAGAATCCAAAGCTCTGATACCAAATGTTATGAAACCAGCTCAAGAAAAGATAGAAAAGATAGATCAACGCTTAGAATTCAGCCTCTTCGAGGGGAAACCTCCGTTACATTACATAAATGAACAATTCTTAGATGATACAAATGAAAAAACCTCATTTATATAATAGGAGTCTAAGGAGTCACAACATAAACAAGCCGACATAACAATAATAATATAAGGGCACAATAATAACAATAATGGGCTTCTATGGGGCACAATAGTAACAATATGGGCACTACATGGGCACATCAATATAATAAGTGGGTTGTACTAATAACAATAAGGGATTATACTAGTAGTATAGGGGCCTAACAGCATCTCAGATTATACAAAGAAGTAAGATTCATGATGTAAATCTAATAAATCCATGAATCATCATATTTATGCAGTACATCAAGACTTTGGATGTTTTGAATTATCATCAAATAATTCACAAAACACTCAGCTTACTATTGAGAACATTGTAAACAAGCCTAAAACCATCAATACTGATATTTGGAAATTGTACTTTGATGGTTTTTTCTCAAAGGAAGGAGCAGGAGCTAGAATTAAATTAATTTCACCAGACAAATAAAATATTACCCAATCCAATAAACTTGAATTTTATGTCACTAATAATGTAGCAAAGTATGAAACTTTCCTGCTAGGATTGGAATTAGCAAGAAGTCTTAAGGTGCAGAATAAGTGTACTCAGTGACTTAGAACTTATTGTCAAACAAGTAAGGAATCTTTTTCAAACTAAGCACCCTAGACTTAGATCTTATAGGAATGATATTTGGGATTCAATAGAGAATTTATTTTCAACATTTAACATCACTTCTATTCCAAGAGATCAAAACATTCATGCAGATTCCTTGGTTGTTTCTACTAGTTCCTTTAAAATTCCCGATCAAATGCTTGTGCAATATCAAATTCAAGTTAAGTATAGACCATCTATTCCTGGCAGTCTTAAACATTGGAAAATATTTGATGATGACAGGAAGTTAAAATCCTTTTTGCAAGTAATTGATGAATTTTCAACCCTGCAAATTGAGGAAGAACAGCTTGATAATCAAGAAGTTTATAAGGAAAATCAAACACCACAACTAAAAAATTGTTTTTCATAGCATTATACAATTATCCAACAATTTTATTCCTAAAGGGTTAGTCCCTCTTGAAAACTCTTTGATCATAATGATTTTCCCAAAAATCCATTATCAAATTCACTTGAGGAAAATATTGAAATTTGTAACATTGGAAGTTCTGAAGAAATCAGAAATACTAAAATTTCCACATATCTATCAATGGAAGCCAAAGACAAATATTTATCCCTCCTTAAATCCTATAAAGATTTTTTTTCCTGGTCTTATAATGAACTAAAGACATATGATACATCTCTCATTGAACATAAAATTCCATTAAAACCAGAGGCTAAACCTTTTAAGCAAAAATTAAGGAGAATTAATCTTATGTGAAAGAAGAATGGTGAAATTAGACTATGTGTGGATTTTAGGAATTTGAATAAAGCATGTTTGAAAGATAATTATCCATTACCCAAAATGGATCAATTACTTCATAATGTTTCAGGAGCTAATAGAATTACTATGTTATATGGTTTTGTTGGATACAATTAGATTATGGTTAGTCCATAAGATAGAGAAAAGACATTATTCACAACTCCTTGGGGTACATTTATGTATTCCCAGATGCATTTTGGGTTAACTAATGCTGGAGCTACTTTTCAAAGAGCTATGGACTTAGCATTTATGGGTAATACAAACAAATTTTTTGTTATTTATCTTGATGATTTGACTATTTTTTCTAATTTTGATCAGAAACATTTAAAGCACTTACGAAAGGTTTTTGAAAGGTGTAGAAAGTTTGGGATTTCTCTTAATCCCAAAAAGTCTTTGTTTGCACTCAAAGAAGGAAAATTGCTTGGCCATATTATTGCTAAAAATGAGTAGTCATTGATCCTAAAAGAGTTTCAGTTATACAAGCACTTTCATTACCAAGGAATAAGAAGGAAATTCAGGGTTTCCTTGGAAAAATAAATTTTTTAAGAAGGTTTATTCATAATTATGCTAAAATAGTTAAGGATATCATTGATATGTTGAGAAAGAATAATGAAGTTAAATGGACCATTCCTGCAAGGTATGTATTTGAGCAGACCAAAAAGGCTATTCAGAAGCTCCCATTTTAACGAGCCCAGATTGTTTTGAACCATTTAGTATCTTTTCTTTTTCCTCTGAAACTACCTTGGTTGTTGTTCTTTTCCAAAAGAATAAAGATGGAGATGACCAACCTATTGCCTTTTTTAGTAAAGTCATGAGAGATGATGAGCTGAAATATGACATTATTGAAAAACATGCATATTCTTTAGTTCAAGCCCTGAAAAATTTTAGAGTCTATCTCCTTCATTCTTCTATTATCACCTGTGTACCTAATACTGTTGTTAAATTGTGTTAACTCAGCCTGATACTGATGGAAGGAGAGGGATATGGATAACTAAGATTTTAGAGTATGATCTTATTATCAAGACTACAAACTTGGTAAAATGTCAAGGCCTCGCTAAGCTTCTTGTTGAGTCAAATTGTAACATCTTGGGAGTAAATTATGTTTTTGAAATCCAAATTGAGAAGAATCCACAAGAACCTTCTGAAATCCCAACACGGAATAATACACAAGAACCTTCTAAAATCCCAACTGAGAATAATGCACAAGAACCTTCTGAAATTCCAACACAAAAGAATCCACAAGAACCTTCTGAAATCCCAACTGAGAAGAATCCACAAGAACCTTCTAAAATCCCAACACAGAAGAATCCACAAGAACCTTCTAAAATCCCAACACGGAAGAATCCACAAGAACCTTCTTCATTAGACCAATCAATTATGATTCATATTGATGAGAAATTTTTATTATCTAATTGGTACACTGATATTGTGAATTTTCTTAAAGATTTTGACCATCCATCTGAATTTACAAAGAGTCAATGTAAAACATTGAAGTTGAAGGCCATAAAATACTATATTGTTAATGCAAATCTATATTGGAAGGATCCTCTTAACGTCCTTTTACTTTGCTTAATAGAAAATGAAACAGAAGGGATATTGATCAATTTCATGCAGACATTTGTGGAGGGTACTATGCTTGGAGGGATACATCACACAAGAATTTAAGAGTGGGGTTTTATTGGCCTATTATGTTTTCACAAGTGGGAGAAAAGGTTAGAAGTTGTACTCAATGTCAAATGTTCTCTGGAAAGCAGAGATTAGCAGCACTTCCATTAGTTCTAGTACTAGTCCAAGCACCTTTCCTTCAATGGGGATTGGATTTCATTGGTGAAATTCATCCTCCATCAAGTAGTCATCATAGATGGTTATTGACTGCCACATATTACTTTACCAAATGGGTAGAGGCCATTCTAGTCAGAAATGAAACTGATACTGTAGTTATTAAATTAATTGCAGAATACATATTGTCTAGATTTGGATGCCCCTGACGAATAATGATAGACAATGCAACAGCATTCAACAGTGTCAAGATGATTGAATTCTGTGAGAAATACCAAATCTTGTTGCATCATTCTACTCCATACTATCCACAGGGAAATGGACTGGCAGAGTCCTCAAACAAGAGTTTGGTTAAAGTCATAAAGAAAACATTGGAGGATCATAAAAGGACTTGGGATAGTCATCTCATTTATGCACTTTGGGCCAACAAGATTTCACCAAAGAGATTGACACGTAAATATCATTTTCAGCTTGTTTATGGTAAAGAAGCTATATTTCCCACACATTTAGCTTTTCCTGTCATGAAGTTTTTACAAGAAGCAAATGAAGAGCTTGATGATTTCTCTAGAAGGATAAATCAGATTATAGAACTTAATGAAGATAGAGATGAAGTTCATTATAAGATTCAGAAATATCGGAAGAAAATGAAAATCTTGTTTGATGGAAAAACTAAAGAAAGATATTTTAAAGAAGGATATTTGGTATTAAGATGGGATTCTAGAAGAGAAGACAAAGGAAAACATGGAAAGTTTGATAACCTCTGGTTTGGTCCTTTTAGCATTGTTGAGATTTCATCCTGTAGAATTTGGAAGGACAGTATTCCCCATTGCCTGTCAATGGGAAATACTTGAAGCACTACATTTAGTATTGAGAAGTTCCCCATTCATCCATCATTTTATATCACTAGAGAGTTTATTTTACATGCAGTGTGTATTTGTTTCAACGGAGACCCCATTAGCCCGAGGAGAAGGCACATGAATCTACAAGTTCTCTACAACCTACGGGAGGAAGCAGTCCCCAGTTAGAGCCAATGTTGTAACATCCTTTATTTTTTATAAGATAGTTTTTATTTATAAAAGAGGGTATGAAAAAATAAAGAATAAAAGATGAAAATGAAAAAAAAAAAAAGATGAAATTAAAACCCATCGAAAGAAAACCAAAATTTGTATAAGTGAGCCAATTTAAATGCCACTTCAAAGAAATAAATTAAGTTTTTGTGTTCAGCTTGTTTAAATTCCACAACATGTTGTTTTGATTTGAATAATATTGTTTAATCATGATCAAATTATTTAAATTTATGTTTTTATTAGGGAATAAGTTCACCAAATTATTTAATCTTGGTAGAACATTATTAGATAGGAAGAATCGAATAAATTGTGGCCTAACATTCTCAAATTTTGGCCAAAGGATATATTAGATTAGGGTTACAAGCAATTTAGGCAAAGGATTTGTTACTAGTTCAAAATGAGCCAAATTTAGATTAAGTTTGGATTGATTAGTACTTAATTACCTATCAAGGGTGATTAATTTTTTGTACATATTTAAACTTTATTATGTTTTTAACCAAAGTCATAAACGACAAGGCAAGTTTGTCACAAAGCGCTAAGAAGTCGACACCTTTGGATGGTGATCATCTTCCCCACCCAGATCAAAGGCAAGGAAGCCATTTCACACCATCTTCCACCGTTGCTCGATAATGGCAAGGGGGGGTTCAAAAATTGGTTTTCCTCAAGGCGAGCCCCTCACAACGTGTCACTCCCTCCTCACTTCGCATGCCCCCCCCCCCCCCCCACTGCTCATTACCACTTACCACTACCACCCCACCCTCTGAAATATGCTTATCTTCTTCACTTATACATCATCCCACCAATGGTCATTCCCTTTCTTGTACCTTCCATCACCCAACCATTTCATTCCATGTGCCCATATCCATTACATTCTATCCGCCTATCCACTTCTTCCATCCGTTACATTTTCTCGTTAGCCATAAATGAAAATCCTCCCATTCAATAAAAATTTCCCTTTAACGGTAATGCATTCTCTGTTATAAATAAGCCCCTCATCCCTGTTACACGATTTTCCTTCACTTTTTCTTTTATCCAAGTTTCCTAAGATCGACTGCTCCTTGCTTTTGCTCTACGGAATAACTGAATTTACCATCAGAACGAAACCTTCTTTTTGTTAGGTATTTTCATCCCTAACCTTCTCTTATTTCTTCCTCCTAATTCTGCAAATAATGGCTCCTAAAAGAAAAGACAAGCCCTCTAGTAGTCAAACCTTAGCATAGGAAAATCCCAAAGTCTCTAATACCCTAGACCTTGATCGCATTCCCTTAGTTGATCAATTCTTCAAAATTACAGACACAGAGTGCAAATTCAATATATTCAAATCACACCATTGGTTAAAGCAAACTTACTAGGACTCTGAAGATGAAATCACCTTTTGGGAATATTTATTTCCCATGTATATGTTTCCTTAGACCCATCCTTTTCCTGACTTAGTCATGTGATGTCAAGCTAAGTATAATCCCTTACAGAGAACTGTGATATCTCAAAATGGAGACATTTTGATATCCATCACCCCTGAAACTATCAATAAGATGCTTCTTATCCCTCAAAATAATTCCCTTAGCTTTTTCTCCACTACTGTCTTAATGGATCTATACCATAAGCTCACTTTCCCCTAAAGAGCTCAAATTTTTAGATCTTTCTTCTAAAAGATGTTGAACTTCCTAAAAAGAACCCTCCTTATCCAGCATCCATGTTCCTTGAGAGAGCTAAACACATAATTTCCTTAGTATCTTGCTCATTAGGTTACCAAACAAATCAATGGGTAGATGAATCTATTATAGGATATCTATCTATCTTATCCAAAGAAAACAAATCTACTTTCATGTATAATTACAATCAATTTTTGGTTGAAAGTATGCATGAGAATTTTATGAAAATTACTAGTGAAGGAGTATTTAAATATTCCTCTATACTAGTGCATATGACCCTTTTTCAGCAAGGAGACAGGTTGTCTATAACTTTAGACAAGCACATTGATTAACAATTGATTCAATTAGTCACAGAGTGGACTTCATTGATCAGGAGGAACTCAACTGAGTTCAAGTTTTCAGATTTCATTGACTGTTTTATTCATCCTATTGCACTGATTCGCAGCAGCCAGAGCGAGCCTAGGATCAATCTAGAAATCAAAAGGAACCTGCACCTACGTGACCAAGCCAAGAAAGGGGACTGGTATCTTTACCAGAATTATACAAATATTAGTGTATGGTTGTGAACTAGCTCCATACAAATTGCCCAAATATGTTCCAATGAGAATTTTCTCTCTTGAATATATTAAGCAAATGATTAATATGGATGAACTACATTTCATTTCAGGGAAGAGGAAATCTCAGTTCAAAATCAAGTCACAAGTAGGATCATTTATTTGCAATAACAAATTAGCAGGTATTGAAGAAAATTCAATCCTTAAACAAATGGGATTCCAACCAAGTTACACCGTGTCTTATGACTCATTGAATATAATCTCCAACCTAAGGGTGGAACTCAAAACCACACCTTACAAGTATACTCCAAGACCAGAGATTGAAAAGTACATAAATCAAGAACAGTGGGAGGAGAATATACTGCAAGAAGTAGAAGAACAGACTTTACCTCCTTCTACCCTCTAGGCTCCAACTTCTAAAATCAGACAGGACAAGAGGCCTAGAGAATAATCTTCATCATCAAAAGGTGAAAATGAATTTATTATCTATCAGAAGAAAACAAGGACTGACTCCAAAAGAAATACTAATCAAAGTCAGAAAGAGCCTATAATCATCAATTTGGATGATTCACATGTTTCTATAGGGACAAAAGAAATTATAATCACCACTCCATCCTCTTCTTCAGTTCCACAGGATTTGTTGGATATCACCCAATCTGTAGGAGTAAGTGAGCAAGAGGAGCCAAACATCTTCACTAATTTCCTTGAAATTAAACAGAAGAATGAATCTTTGAAGGCAAATTTCTATGCTCAGTTTTGGAAACAGACATCAACTTCACAACACGGGTTAGTGACAGATTTTGACAGTGAAAAAGGTAGAATTAAAATGGAATTCCTACAAGCCCAAGTGCCTTTTCCAAATGCTTCTTCAGATTATAAGAGGACTGTATTTTCCTTTGATGCCAACAAGATACATCCAATCAGCTAGATGGACATGCATAGGCAGTCTGGTGAGATGCTTTTCTCTATCATGACTAACACTACTATGGCATTATAAAAACTAAGGGAAGCTCTTTCAAATGTATAGTCACAATTAAAGATAGAAAAAGTATCCTCTTTAGCAAAGGATAACAGCGTAAAATCATTAGAAGACTTAGTGATCAAAGTTGGGTATGACCCCACTGATGTTAAAGCTGCAGAGGACATTATTAAAAATAAGAATGCAAACATTGAAACATTAAGGAAGCAACTTAAACTACCTTCTACAAAATATCCTCAAACCAAGGAAATAATAGAAAATGAGCAGCAGAAAGAAGAAATGCTCAAGTTGATCATTGAGCAAAATGTACAGATAAAGACAATGGAAGGGAAAATTGAGAAATTTCTTAAAGAAAAAGAAGAATCTGCACAATTAGCCATAGCTCCAATTACAACTATACCTATTATAGTGTCAAGGACAGTAGGGGAATCGACATCAGCAACAACAGAGTCTACATCAATAGCAAGTGATTTAAACAAAGTCATATGCAAGTTATCTCTCCAGAGGCTTGAGAATGAAAGGCTTCACAAGAAATTTAAGATTCTGGAGACTCATAAGATTAAAAATGACACTCTTTATCTTGAAGAGATGCATAAGCCCCATAGACTGACCAGAAGAATAGAAGAATTGGAAAATGAATCATTAATGGCTCAGACCTTGGCCCAAGCCAAGAAAAATATTCGGGCAAACATCAGTCAAGCTATAACTGAAGTTTGGCCCTCCATACAGATTATTTTTTGAACAGGAAGAGATGATAAATAGGTGCCAGACAGCTATCTAATAAGTTAGAGAACTTCTTAAGGATAAACCAAGTGAAGCCACAAACATTTTTAAAGTTCTCAATTCAAAAACCAGAGCTGTGTTGGAGTAGATTCAGATTTTGGACAGGACAAAAGCTATTTTGGAGATTAAGAAGGTTTTGCAGAAAAAGAATATCATGACTCAGTTGGAGACCAAGTTCCAAGCCTTGAAAATTGTTGTCCAGAGGTTTTATTTCAAGTTCAACTTACTCAACTAGAGAGGAATGCCAGGATTAGTGGCACCAGATGACAGGTTGATCAGTTTGGAGGAATATTGTCAAAATATTTATGCTATTGCAACTGATAAAGCTAGATTTATAGGTATAAAGTGTCACCTTACAGGGAAGGAAACCTTAGAAGCTTTAGATTTTTATTTAATAATCAATCATGAAATTAAACACATATTTATTAATAAGCCTATTTTTGAAAAGTATATCGAGGTTGATGAAGTCTACAGAAAATTGGTTGATCTTTCTATTCCAAGTGAAGATAGGTGGGATCACTTATGTGAAATTATCGAGTAACTTCCATCACCAACTGATAGACAACTAGGAATAACTTTTTGGGGACTAGATCATCAAAAAATTCCTTAAAGATAGTGTGAGCATTCAACAGTTTTAGGATTCCTATAGTTTTGTACTATTTTTTTATTTTTGTTAAAAAAGTCTCTAGAAGATCTTTCATTTTGTATAAATAACTCTTCGTTCAAGTTATTAAGGGTTGAACCCTTGGATGAGCTTTCAAAGCAGAATTGTGATAAAGCTGAGATTTTCTTCAAATTAATGAAAGGATTTTGGATTTGCCTCAAATAGTTTGTCTCCTCATGAGATTTTCTTATGTGTTCATTTCATTATGTTTTTCTTCATGTATTTAAGTCTTTATGGAGAAATCTAGGCAAGATCAAACTGAATATCGGTCGACCTTAAATCCCCTATGAAGTTATAAACAATAATCAGAGATTAGTTTATAAAATTGTCTATTATTATAAACTCCTCTATATCAATAAATTGTCACGCCCATTTGCATTAGATTAAATACATTTTCTTGACCAGGAAAACATTGTTTACATGCATTCCTTCTTGTAATCAATTAAATATTCCGTTTGAATATTTAGTAATTTCTAATTCCTTAAGACTCTATTATTCACTCAATTCAAATAAATTAACTATTTTTAGACAAATAAAAAACCCTTTCATTCTATTTGGCAAGTGTTAAAGTTTAAGAACCTATTTTCAAACTGTTCATAACATTGGTCATCCAAAAATGTTTAAAACAAACAAAACATTTTAGATTCTCTGACATGATTAATTAACCTAGAATCATCTCAGAGGGCAACATGTCTCTCAATACCATACATCTAATACAATGGGCTTATCACATTATTCCCTAACTATTTGTGGTCCCTTGCATAATTTGGGTTAACCACTTTATTTATTAATTATGGCTTATTTATTTATCATCCTTACATTATTACATTACATTATTCCTTTGGGTACCTTCCTCTACATCTCATACCACTTGTAATAGATCTTACCTACGAATATATAACAATGCAAAATATGCCCAAGAAATAATACAAAGGTTGTTATAATAAAAATATATTTTATTAAGATCTTGAGAAAACCCTTGAGGCAAGGTAACACTATACAATCACCCTTTAAGGAGGGAGAATACTCCACAAGCCATATGTTTGTTAATACAACAATACTTGAGATCTCTTAACGAAGAGTCTCTAACCTCTATATAGGCTTGATACATACAATACCATGTGTAATTACCATGGGTATGTCAATACCATGCATCTAATACAATGGGCTTGTCATATCATTCCCTAACTACTTGTGGTCTCTTGCATAATTTGGTTAACCACTTTATTTATTAATTATGACCTATTTATTTATCATCCTTACATTATCACATTACATTATTCTCCTGGGTACCTCCATTTGTACCCCATATTATCCACCCTAGGTATACTACATTTTGTAAGTTGTTCTTATTTTGGTTCTCCCTATAAAAGGGTAGGAAGAACCATGGGAAAAACTGATGAGTAAAGGTTCAAACTTTCAGTCTTAGAGGCTGTTTTTCTTAATTTTGTTACAAGTTTTTTACTTGTGATATGTATATTGTTTTGAATACTAATGAAAAAGTTGTGGTTATTTTAAGCATTGATATGTGTAGTATGTAATTTTATCTTCTTTTATCATTTCATGTTTCTTTCTTTCCTCTCAAAAATTGTGTAATTGTAGTTTCTAGAATTCAATCTTGTATAATAGATTTTACTATGTTATGTTATGGAAAATGGTACTTGTAATGCACTGTGAGGTTAAAGGACTTAAAATGCACTCCATGGTTTATGTATCTCATTTAGTGTACAATATTATATCACTAGCCCACTGCACTAGGTTTCTCTATTGCATTTCTTCTTTCACTTATACTACAATAATTAAAGAAACTATGCTCTTTGTATGTAGGCCACCATAACTTAACATTAATTCTTGGGAAAAAAATGTTGCCAGTGTATAAAATTGGATTTGCCTCTGAGTAGGGTGATTGAACCGTATTTAAATCATTTTATATCTAATTATTGAGCAGAATTGATTTATTTTCAAGAGACATTAAGATGTCCTATGCACTATTCTCCTTCTCAACTCAGAGGTTGTCTCTAGGAGCTACAATAGTTGTCATGCATATGGAAACTAAAAAAGAGAGTTTCCTAACAACCCTAAGAAAAACAAAAGGAAGGAACAGTCTAAAGCATTAACAATTGAAGATGAAGAACCTTCAAAGAAGAAGAAGGAAGATCCTAGATATCTTTACTATTGAAAGATCACAGAATCAATGATTGGTGTATCATAGTCTAGCATGTGTAAATGAAACTAGAAGACATGTTTAGATGTTAGTTAACTCCCTCATTAGAATTATTGGAAAGAGGAAGGAGTAGATAGTTTAGTTTACAACAAGTGCATCCTATCATAGTAGACCAGCACAAGACCACAAATCTCTAAGAGGAGTTAAGTTTGTAAGGCAAGGACAAGTGTGGTGAATTTTGGTTGATCGAATTTAATAGATATGCTCATGGTTCATTCTAGGCACAAATTTTGTTCTAGTTTTATGTGACATTATCTATGACAACTAAGCTCTTTTAGTGAATGAATAAGAACGGTCAATACCCTTGTCTAAAGTGGAAAGGGAGGCCTAGTTAAGGCCAAGCTTCTCTCCAAGATCAATGAAGGTTTTTTGGTTTTAGAGGAGCATGTTAAAGTGGTTAAAGGGTTAAACAAAGGACTGAGGTAACCTTAGGTTAGAGGGTTACAGGGGTCTATAGATGAGGTTGAGAACTTGATTCAAGGAGCCGTCCAGGGCCGAGGATCCTTGAGAAACTGAGCCGAGTTCTTCAGGAGCTAAGTTACATGTCTTATTTTAACGTAGCTTATACGACGGCTGGGTTGTACCAAGGTTTTTGGACAATAGTTGATGTTTACCCTAGAAACTATGTTTTATGTGAAGAAATCACTATTGCATGGGTTGCTAAGTGTTCCCTAGATGAAGTAATTCTTGTGTGATAAGTCACAACCAAATGGGTTGTCCTAAGATTCTCTAGTACAATGAATAAGGACAATACTTATCATTGTTAAAATGGAAATCTATTGTGCCCTAGTTTTGTGTAATTAAGGAGACAATTTAGAGAGGTATGGGCTATTGGTGATGCTCTAAGATCAATGAATTCAAGAAGGGATTCATTGGTGTGAGGGAAATTTATTTGTACCATGGATGATATATCACTTTTAAGAGGAATGTAGTATGAAGACCTTATGTGTAGTGACACTGATATGATGAGCCACTACAAGAAGGAAAATTGTCTAGCTCATGAATAGAGATAGTGGAGTAGCATTATCTATGTTAGAAATTAATTTGGTGAAGTCGCTAATAGTTGGCTATATTGGAGGAATAGGAGAAGCAACTAGAGGGAAGAATTATTTGAGTCTATGGAGTTGTGTTGACTAATAAATGTTGATTGAAAAGGTCATCCTAGTTGTGTTCAAAGTTGATTGAATAATAGATTGGATAACCTTGTTAAAGGAATTGTATAATGAACCATCTTCAAGATAGGAAGCAGTGGAGGAAGTAGTGTTGGACACAGTTTAAGATGCAATAAGTGAAGACCTCATGTACAATATTATAGGTTATTTGGAGGAATATTTGGAGCCCTAGTTCAAGATGTTGCAAGATGAGAAAACTCGGTGATAAGAGGGTTAGTTGAGGAAGATATAGATAGTTGATGTAAGGAAGAATGAGAACTTCTGGCACAAGATGAGGCATATTGGTGAATTCTCCCTGTTTGAGAGGGAGTGAGCATGGATCTATCCTCTCATGTTTAGAGGTAGTAAGGTTGGACATTGGTTCTCCTTGTGTCATGTACTAGGCTAGGACTGACCACCGTAAGTCTAGTGCAGGCATCACGGATAGGGAGAATGGTTTGAATAAGCATGATTCTCCTTGTTTTGGGTATTATGATGGATTGGGATTGATATCCTAATTCAAGTACATGGAAATGGATAAGCAAAATGGTGGATTGGATAAGAACCTTGGATAGGCATTCTTGAGTCATGTACTATGATGGATTAGGATGGAGATCCTAAGTCAAGAACATGGACTTGGATAAAGAATGGTTTGATGGACAAGAATTTCCTTGAGGAAAATGGTCTAATGGAGGACATACTCCATGTATTCTAAGTGGAGTATATACTTCAGTGAGGCGGTGTGGTGTCCCATGAAATGCCTCCTAGCATTGTGCTTTGATCTTGTGGGAAGATAGAGTGTACCTGTCAAGGCCTTGGTAATGTCAAAATGCTAGCTATGATGATAATATTATTGTTGATGCTTATCAATATAGATCCCTTCTTATGTGAATATTTTGACTTTAGATAGACATGTTGAGTCATTATGAATACCTCCCTAGTTAAGAGTGAGCATTGGAAAATGTAACCAGTGGCAGTCTTCGTAATGAAACATTTTTTTTTGTTATCTTTTGATATAGCATGTTATTCATGCTCACTAGAGTCTAAAAGAGTCAAATATATTTTTAAAATATTCATGTCAAATTTGACATTTGTAAAAGAAAGAAAAACAATTTTAATTCTTGTAAAATTATCTATCCTACCTCCACGTTGGCCCTCCCTCTGTAAAGTCGGCATATGTGTGGCATAATCATCATGAACAACTATATAAGGACCCGTGTTTGAGCTATTTTAGAACCATAAGAAAGAAAGTGAAATAGTTTGATCTCTGCAACCAAATAATAGAAGCAGAACCAAAGATATAGAAAATCTACAAGCTCAAAGGAGTTGAAATTTGGAACTGAACCCAAGCCTAATATGAAGCTATCTAAATTTTGCAATAGAAGTCAAATTTTTATGATAAAGGTTGAGGGTCTACAGTAGGAGCCGGAGTTCTATGATAAAGGGTCAAGGGTCCATAATTGGAAGCCAAAGTTTTGTGATAAGGGCCAAAGATCTACAACAAGAATCAAAGTACTGTGATAAGAGCCTAAGTTTGCAATAAGACAGAAGTTTGGAGTTGCTTAGAGTCTATAATAGAGCTAAAGGCCTCTTGACCAGCCCAAGATTATACTTTTGACTTTGACTTAAAGAGGAGGGATAACTTGGAGGGAGTCTTTCATCTTGGGTTGGATATCTCATTTTGACCTGATTCAATAAGAACATGATTGTTGGGTTTTCCCTTGTTGGGGGGTTTTTCCCTAGCTTGAAAGCCTAAATTTCTGTGTCTCTTACTTCTTTGTGATCTTGGAAGAATAGTTTTTGTAATTGCTTGATGAAGAAATATTAAATAACAAAAGAAAGAAGATTAATTATCACAAGTAATTACCAAGTAATAAAATAAACTTTACCCTTTATTTTCTAACATCCTCCTCTCTCTATTCCTTCATCTCTCTCTATCTCTCCCACATCCCTCTCTCTCTGCCCTCTAGCTCTGTCATTATCTCCCTCCCTCTCTCCTTCCCTCTCTCCCCGCCTCTCCCCCAATATTTGTGTCTCCCTCTCTCTCTCTTCCCCTTCTCTCCCTCCCTCTCTCCCCCAATATTTTTGTCTCCCTCTCTCTGTTCCCCTTCTCTCCCTCTCTCTCTTCCCTCCCCTTCTCCTCTCTCCCTCACTCTCTCTCCTTAACTCTCTCTCCATATCTCCCTTGTCACTCCCTCTCTCTTTCCATCTCTATCTCTCCATGTATTTGTAATTTCCTCCCTCTCTCCCCCCCTCCAATTCCATCTTTTTCTCCCTCCCTTTCTCCTTTTCTCTCCCCTCCTCTCTCTATTCCTTCCTATTTCTACCTCTATCTCCATCTCCTCCTCTATCCCCCCAATCACTCTCTCTCTCTCATAACAGTTGTCCAAAATATTCAGGAGAAAAGATAGGGAACCACCTGCAACTTAGAATGGAAAATTTTAGGGGCTAATATTCATAGGTGGGCTATTTTCCATGATTTTTTACAAAAAGAAATTGCCAATTTCCATTTTTATAAAAATGATTCACCCAAATTTTACAATATAATATTATTTCACCTTAAAAATTGCCAACATTATACAGAGAGTATATATAAAACCATTATAAATTTGAATAATTTTACAAATAGATCAATAATTTTTTTATAGTTTACATATTATGGACTAGTGAGATTCGCTAATGTTTTTAAACTTCAAGAGAATTTTCCATCCTTAAAATTTTCCCTGCATTTTAGTACAGGAGCACTGCAACATTTTCCATTTTCTTATTTTCTTTAGTGAAAAAGTAGTTGTTGTGCAAATCGAATTTCATAGCATTTAAAGTGTAACAACCCCTAGTTGATTTTGCATGTAAAAAACATAACACCAAGGTCATGGGAAATTTATTCCAATTTTAATGGTGGGAAACCGTTATAGTGGGCATCACTTGTGATTTGGCTATGTAAATTGACAAAGGCATTGGCAAAGGAAAAGAGGCAATAAATGACATTTAATTATGAAAATAAAGGAAAATAGGTTAAACGGAAGGTGAAGAGACACAAATTTTCATGAAAGGTAAATTAGAGGGAAAACGAAAGAAAATGAAAAAAAAAAGAGGCATCAATGATAAAAAGGCATCAGAGAAACAATTCATAGTTTCTAGTTCAACTTTTGTTAGTTCAGTTTTGGGATCTCTTCATTCAATCTCTCATACTCTTGAACACTTCGAGAATTCTTTGAACATCCTTAGAGAAATCTAGCATTCACTTAGATTGGAGAAATCAAGCAAGGAAAGCAAGGAAGCACAAGGAGATAATCGGATCAGCAGCTACAACAGGCTTACTTTGCATGTAACAGGTTGCATGTGTGAGCTCCTTGTTGGTTTTTGGATGCATGGTATATGAATTTGGTTCATTGTTTATGTGTTGTCATTGGCATGGGGATTTCCCTAGATTGACAGTGGTTTTAGCCTTTCGTCGCAATTTCCTGGATAGCCATGGTGTAGTGGGTTCCCCATTTTGGTTTTTATGATTGATTCTTAGGTTCCCTATGGTTGTGGGTTGGAACAAACACTCTAGAACCCTGGAAAAGCTTGGGTTCCTTGGAGTTTGTGGGTTGAGTTACTACTCCCTGGAGCCTAAGGCTTGGGACAAACGCTCTGGATCATTGTAACAGCTTGGGTTCTTGAGAGGTTGTGAGTTGAGTTACTAGTTCCTGGAGCCCTGGACAGTTTGGGTATATATCAACCTAGTTGATGTTAAAGATTTCTATACTGTATAAGTGAGATCATTGTGCTTAAGGGTTGAGATGGTTTGGCCTCTAGAAAACTTGATTGGTTTTATTTTGGTTTAACCCTTTTGATCCCACATTCATGCTTGGAATATGGTGTGAGGGTGATTGGATGAAAGAGAGATTCCATTCAGCCCAATCTATGGTCGGGTAGTACGTGGAAGTCCCTGACTTGTTGGACTTTTTATATGTGAATATGAGTTATTTTCCTATTGTGATTTATGATCACTTGTATTGGTTATTATGATTATCTTATGGTTGATTTGTCATAAATTTGATTCTAGTTATATGTTGGTTATATGCATGGTTCTATGAAGTGCTCTAGTTATGGCTCTTGTTCATGACTTGATAAGTTACTAGATGGTTTATGAATGTATGGGTTAACAATTGTTATTGCAGTAAGCTAGAGAGGGCATTGAGCCTTCTTGGTGATTTTTAGATGAAGTTCAAAATTTTATGATTATATATGCATTCATGAATGGTAACTTATATGTTTTTCATGTGTTTGACAAAATTTCTATCTTGCATTAGGTATGTCTAGGTCAATATCTGGCTCAAGCTTTGGTAGTTTGGTATTGCTATCATCATTGTCATGATTATCGAAAGTTACAGGAAGTTTTGGGCAGTGGTCTAGAGGCTATCCTGAAAAGGTGGCATAGATCTTGCAACTCCATGCTCTGAATAGGGAATTTGTGGTCATAACCAATGGTATCCAAGCTTGTGAATTTGGTTATAACCTCCCAACCACATGAATGTTGTGTTACGTGTGTAGTTGGGGAGTATATCCTACGAAAAAATAGTTCTAGCTCAGGGATTGACCACCTAGGATGTATGTCAAGATCTTGACTGGTTTGTAGTCTCTAAGGGATGTAAGGATGTGTTCTGGGTTATAGGCCCCACTTCTGTAACTAGAACTTGGAGTTCGGGTCATATCATAGTGACACTCAACTCATGTTTACCATGGAAAGTTTGTAAAAAATTGTAAATGTGGGAGGAGGCATTACAAGTTGGTACCATAGTAGCTTTTGTTCTCTTTGGGTGATATCTAATACCACAAGGCAATGTCAAATCTTCCAAGTTTAAACACTTGGACTAGATGGGCTAAATGCATATTGTTATGCATGCATGCTAGTGTATATGTGTTTACTATGCATGCATTTTGGCGGTCATTATTGCAGTTTTGTGTCATCATGCATGGTGTTGATATGTTGATATGTGATGTCATTAAGTATCTATATCGTGCTAATTTGGATTGATTTTGCAAATGAAATAGCCCCCCTAAAATACACTAAGCTATGATTTTGATTATGTCTCTATTTGGTGTATCTAACATGACATGTTTGCAAGAGATAGAAGATCAGAAATGAAGAGTAGAATGGTGGACTACAATTCACATGACTCCCCTTACAGGTCGGATGTGAATTCAATGGAATGGGATAGGTCAATTGAGAAGCAACGAGAATAGTACTCTTTTGATATAAAAAATACGTTGAGAAGTTTAAAGGCGGAAATCAGAAGTTGTAAGGCAGATAATAATAAGTTGATTGAGGCACAAGAAAGGCCTTCTAGAGATCACGAAAAACAAGCAGAGGTTAATGCAGTCATCCTTCATATTCTTCCATATTTGTAAAAGTATGGAAAGTTGAGGATAAATAATGGATAGGAGGAAAGGACTAATGGGGCATATGGTAGAAGGTATCGATCATGATGCAGGATGGAAAAAGATAATACAGATAGAGGTGGCAGATCTTTAGATACACCTAACAAGTGGGATAATACTTATGGAATTTATTCTATTTGTGATTCTAAGAGACATCATCATCATTACCGCCAGCATCCTTATAGGAGGAGTGAGAAGTGGAATTTTGCATAGGAGTTCAAGAATTCCAAGCCTTCTACTTTTGATAGGGATGTGAAGAAGTCAGAAGATGTAAAAGCATGGCTACTTGGGATGAAGAAGCTTTTCAGCATGCATGATTATTAAGAGAATATGAAAGCCAAGATAGTTATCTTCAATCTCAAGGGAAAAGAAAATACTTGGTGGGAAGATTTGAAGCATGTCAGAGGCATCAGAATAGAAGAAATGAGTTGGCATGAGTTTAAAAGAATCTTCAAGAAGAGGTCAAGGAATTCTATGAGTTGAAGATGGGTTCCATGACAGATGAAGAGTATATGACCATGTTTCTAGAGTTGTTGAGGTATGTTCCCTACCTCAAGGTTGAGAAGAAAAAGGTCGAAAGGTTCATTAGTGGGTCTTCTTTAGCATTCAAACATCAGATTGAGTATGATGAGCCTCGGTCATTGGAGCAAGTCATTAGGAATCTTAAGCATTGCTATGAGCATTCTACGTGCAAGTCTTAGCCTAAGCAAGATTGCAAAGGGAATGAGAAGACTAAGCGATAGTGGGTTAACAAGCAAGGAAGACCTCAAGATGTAGGTGATAAGGATAACATGGCACCTTATAAGAAGTTCAATGCAGTTGAAAGATGTCATGGATTTCATCTTGAGGAGCAGAATAAGGGCAATGATAGGAAGCCTCCAAGGTGTTGGACTTATCATTGAGAGTATCGCAGGAGTGAGTTCCCATCATACCACGGTGGCAAGCCTCATATTTATAGTGCTTAGGATGCACATAAAGTTGTAGATGTTGGGAAGATCATTCCTCGGATTTATGCAGTAGTGGATAGTAGGAAAGATGATCATCAGGCGTCCATTATTGAGATGGAAGGTAAGCTTTATGACCATTTTTTTCCCATTTTTATTGACCCTAGATCTAACTATAGTTATATCAGTCTTGACCTGGTGGTTAAGTGTTTCTTGAATAAAGAAGTGCATGTTGAATCTTGGTTGGTGCAGTTGACTACCTGGACCAAGAGAAGAGTTCATCATTAGGTCAGTGTTGATATTTGTAGCTTGGGAGGTACTTCAAACCTTAGGCCTAAGGGTTGTGGAGGAGTTGGCACACAAGTGTGGCTTGTGGATGTAAAACCCAAGCCTGGGGGCTTTGCACCCAATAATATGTGTGTGAATCCGTGAGGGATAGTAGACATGTTATGGATGGATATGATAGAGCATGTTGGGAAGAACTAGATGCATTGAAAATCATCAAATTCTGATTTTCCTATGTTGATATATTAATTTTTGAAGATATTGTGTGGCATTTTTTATGAATAAGTCAAGTAAGCCTAGTGTTAATAGGCCTATGATAGGTTTTGAAGCTCATTTGGATGTTTTTTTGAAGCCACATGTGAGGATATAAATATAACACATGTGTGAGGCTAAGTGACATCGTCAAAGTGCACCAAAACACATCAATTACATCTCTGAAGTTGGCTGGAGGGAAAGGAGGACAAGGCATGGAGGAGAAGGGTTGTTTTGGGCATGTTTTTCCTTCATTGTAGGTCCAATCTCATTCCAGGAGGAGGTCGCAGTGGTGGAGAGAATTTTAGGGTTGTTTGTGACATGTTTTAGGGCTACCTTCTTATGATTTAGGGCAGTGACTGCTACAGCAAGGGGACCGAGGCTTGTTATGGTGTAAATAGAGGGTTGGTTGGTGAGTTTTGGGGATTGAAATTAGCCCTAGGGATAGCAAGTTGGAGCAGAAAGCCCAGGAAGGAGGGCCACAATTGTAAAATGCTTTAGGAGTTAATTGGAAGGGCTTAACAAGGGTTGTTAAGAAGCCCTAACTAGACAACCAAGGTGAAAATTGCATACAATAGTCCAAAGAGGCATGTATTTAATGTTGTGAGGTTGTTTTGATGCTAGGGATGAGTTCGTAGGTTGGATAGTTGTATTGGTCACTTGTGGTCTGTTGGAGGGTAGCATGAGAGTGGACCAAGTGTGGATAGTGGATTGGGCATCTATAGTCTATTGGAGGGTAGTGTGATAGTGCCCAAGTTGGAGCCTAGTGCACACCATATTCACAGACTTATGTGGTTTCTAGAGTGGTAGAAGAAGAGCTCAAGGCTATGATCAGCCAGGAGTAGATTGAACAGCCCTAAACTTGTCGCGTGGAGAAGGAAATCTATAACAGAAGATGGGCATTCCTCCTATCCCATGTTCATTGTGAGATATGGGCATCTTATAGTGATAGATGGCAGGCCTTTGTGCCCTATGTTAGTCTTCATTAGAGTAGCGAAGGAAGACTATAGTGGGATGAAGTCTCTAAGTAGTTGAGGAGTAGTAGTGGGAAGTTGTGAGTTGTTCACAAATGGAGTTGTGGACAACTTAACAAGAGTCTTGATGTGTTGTGCCCTTGATGGATTAAGGCACAACTAGTGAGCAGATTGGATAGCTGAGGTTCAATGGCTAGATGGACTTGGATCATTGATAGAGGCAGTGTTGTAGATCAAGAGCCAAAATACTAGGCATGTATAGGGTATGACCGAGAGGATTTGAGAGAGCACGCTACTTCAGCTAGATGGTCAGGGTATCTTCTTAAGGGTAGACTGATTATCGATGGACTTACACCAGGTGCCAGTTTTATATTCCTATACTTATGGATATTTGAGGGCCATTATCCCTTGTATGGGAGCCCTAGACTCTTCTATTATTCAAGTTTATTAATATAACAAAGTTGAGTTATTGTATAAAATTTTGTAAAAGTTTTCTATATTTTGTTCACTAGTAAATTTAGTATTGCTTATGTTTCGTTCTACAAAGTAGCTTTGTTTTTATTCTTGTTTTGGTAGCATCAGTGATTTAAGATTCTATCCTAGATACCAAGACCATGGAAAGACAACATGTTTTCAAAGCATGTCTGAGCTCTTTGAGAGACATTGAATTAGAGTGTGCACAATGAGGCAACTCATAGGGAGTTGTGCGTTTCTATATCATGGAGTAGAGGGTGCAACTAAAGACATGGAGGTATGGTCTTGACTAGCTTGGTAGTAAGATTGGTTGGGAGTTCTAGTGGATTGGTGGAGAGCCTGATGAACATAGTTTTTTGTAGTACAAGTTGTTGATTGTGTACTTCCCATGATTTGTCCTGGATGGTTGGAATAGATTGAGAATTGCTTTGGCAAGGATGAGATTAAGATGATCAATATTCCATCATGTGATAGACTATAGATTGGCAGGCTAGAGTCTTCATCAGATTGTGATGTTGCGTATCTGAGATTGGAGGGATTTGCATGAGTGGTATTTGATCCAAAAGGATGATTTCTTATAGAATTGAACTAGTTGAGATCATGTAGGCTCAGAGGGAGAAGCCCTATGTAGGTTTGGGATCTTTAGGTTCATATGTGATGAGGCAAAGGCACTACCGATATTGCAGGGTTCATTCTACATATTATGCTGCAGTGATGGAAACCATATGGGATACTGTCATCAAATATGATGTTGGTGGAGACTTCCAAGTCTTGGAAGTACCTCTCTCACTAAGAGGGAGTGTTGATATTTGTAACTTGGGAGGTACTCCAAACCCTAGGCTTGAGGGTTGTGGAGGAGTTGGCACACAAGTGTGGCTTGTGGGCAAGAAACCCAAACCTGTGGGCTTTGCACCTGAGCACATGGGTGTGAATCCATGATGGATGGAGATGATAGAGGACTCTAAGATGAACTAGATTCAACACAAATCATCGAATTGTGAGTTGTCTATGTGGAGATATTAATTTTTGAAGATATTGTGTGGGCTTGTTTATGAATAATTCAAGTTGAACTAGTGTTAAGAGGCCTAATGACAAGTTTTCAGGCTCATTTGGAAGTTTTGTTGAATCCACATGGGATGATATAAATCTAACACATGTGTGAGGATAAAAGACACCACCCAAGTGCATCAAAATACATCAATTACATCTTTGAAGCTGGTCGCAGGCAAAGGAGGAAAAGGCATGGAGGAGAAGGGTTGTTTTAGGCATGTTTTTCCTTGATGGTAGGTCTGAGTTCATTGAAAGAGGAGGCCACAATGGTGGAGAGAATTTCTAGGTTTCTTGTGACATGTTTTAAGGTTTCCTTCCTATGATTTAGGGCAAGGACTGCGACAGCAAGGGGACTGAGGCCTATTATGGTGTAAACAAAAGGTTGGTTGGTAAGTTTTGGGGTTGTGAATTAGCCCTAGGGACAATGAGTTGGAGCAGCAAGCCAAAGAATGAAGGCCATAGCTATAGAAGTCTTTAGGAGCTAATTGGAAGGGATTAACATGGGCTATTAAGAAGCCCTAACTAGGTAGTCAAGGTGACAACACCGTACAATAGACCAAAGAGACATGTATTTGATGTAATGAGGTTATTTTGATGCTAGGGATGAGGGCCTAGGTTGGACAGTTGTATTGGTCACTCGTGGCCTGTTGGAGGGAAACATGAGAGTGGACCAAGTGTGCACAGTGGATTGGGCATTTATGGTATGTTGGAGGGGAACGTGATAGTGCCCAAGTTGGAGCCCAGTGTGCACAATCTTCATGGACTTAGGTGGTTGCTAGAGTAGCAAAAGAAGAGCTCAAAGGTCTGATAATCCAGGAGCAGTTTGAGTAGCCCTAGACTTGTCGTGTGGAGAAGGAAGTCTATAATAGAAGATGGGTAGTCCTCCTAGCCTGTGTTCATTGTGAGATATTGGAATCTTACATTGATAGGTGGAATCCCTTCGTGCCCTATATTAGTATTCATTGGAGTAGTGCAGGAAGACTATAGTTAAATGAAGTCCCAGAGTAGCTGAGGAGAAGCAATGGGTAGTTGTGGGTTGTTCACAAACGGAGTTGTGAACAACTAGACAAGAGTCTCAATGTGTTGTGCCCTTGATGGACTAAGGCACAACTAGTGAGTAGATTATATAGCCGAGTTTTAGTGGTTAGATGGACTTGGATCATTGATAGAGGTAGTGCTACAAATTGGGAGTCAGGGGAATGGGATGGTACAAGGTATGGCTGAGAGGATCTAAGAGAGGATGCTACATTAGCCAGATGGTTAGAGTATCTTGTTGAGGGTATATTTGTTGTCGATGAACTGACACTAAGCCCTAGTTTTGTATTCTTGTACTTGTGGATATTTGAGGGCCATTATCCCTAGTACGGGAGCCATAAACTGTTGTATTATTCAGGTTGATTAATATAACGAAATTGGGTTATTGTACAAAATTTTGTAAAAGGTTGTCTATATTTTTTGCACTAGTAGATTTGTTGTTGTTTATATTCTATTGTGCAAAGTAGCTTTGTTGTGATTATTTTTTGGTAGCGTAAGATTCTATCATAAACACTAGGATCATGGAAAAACAACAGTGATATCTTGTGCATTTGAGTTGAATGGTATGCCTACATCAGTACATCTAGATGTGCTTCCTTTGGGATCATATAATATGATTTTGGGCATGGATTGGTTGCTCATTCATAGGACTAAAGTGGACTTCTATGAAAATCTATTGAGTGTCTAGCTGATGATGGGGAAAGGAGATTCTTACAGGTAAAGAAGAAGCCTACATTAGTGAGAATGGTTACAACCATGCAAGCTAAGTATAGTTGTAGAAAAGGGTGTTTTATTGTTTGCAGTGCATGTTTCCAGTGACGAAGGAAAGGATGTTGAGGATGAGGAAGTATTGAAGAAGTATCCTATTTTGCAGTAGTTTTAGGATTTGTTTCCAGCAAATATTTTAGAGTTTCCTCCCCATAGGGAAGTGGAATTTTCTAATGAGTTGATGTCGGGAGTAGCACTAGCATCTAAGGCACCATATAGGATCAACACTCCATATTTTATGGAATTGAGGTTGCAGCTTAACGAAATGCTTGATAAGGATACATAAGGCCAAGTGTGTCACCTTGGGGTGCACCAGTATTGTTTGTAAAGAAGAAGGATGGTACTCTCATATTGTACATTGATTACAGGGAATTGAACAAGGTTAGCATCAAGAACAAATATACATTCTCACAGACTGATGATTTGTTTGATTAGCTGAAGGGAGAAACAGTGTTTTCAAGCAATGATACAAGACCACATTCCATACAAGGTATAGACATTATGAGTTTGTGGTGGTTCCTTTTGGTCTTACCAATCCTCGAACCACCTTCATGTGTTTGATGAACAGTGTGTTGCATCCTTACCTGGAAAAGTTTGTGATAGTGTGTATTGATGATATATTGCTATACTCCAACAATGAGGAGGAGCATGCAAAGAAATTGGCATTAGTGTTAAGATTGTTGAGAGAGCGTAAATTCTATGCCAAGCTTAGCAAGTGTAATTTATTTCAGTCTCAGATTCACTACTTTGGACATGTTGTTTCCAAGGAAGGGATATCAGTGGAACTGAAAAATATTAAAGCTATTATGGAGTGGCCAACTCCTAGGAATGTGGATGAGGTTAGTTCATTCATGGGACTAGATGGTTATTACTGGTGGTTCATCAAGAACGTCTCATGGATTGTCTCTCCTAACACATCTTTGCAGAGGAAAGGGAATAAATTTGAATGGATTGAGGAGTTTTTTACTAGTTTCGAGTAGTTGAAGAATTTTCTTACAAATGCTTTGGTTTTGAAGATTATAGACCTTGATAAGGATTGCGTGGTATGTATAACTACTTTCATGGAAGGACTCGTGGAGTCCTAATGTAGGAAGGACATGTGGTATGCTATGAGTCAAGGAAGTTGAATGATCATAAGCAGAACTATGCGACTTATGATTTTGAGTTGGTAGTTATCATTCATGCATTGAAGATGTGTAGACACTATCTTCTTGGAAGGAGGTTCATCTTGATGAGTGATCATATTGGACTAATGTACATGTTTGACCGACCTAATATCAATGCCAGGCAAGCTAGATGGTTGGATATCCTCAGTGAGTTTGACTTTGAGATCATATATATCAAGGGCAAGGAGAACAGGGTTGCAGATGTTCTCAGTAGGAGAGTGCAGGTCAATCATATTTTAGTTGTGATCTCTTATAGGGAGGAAATTTTAAAGGAGTAGATATTACATGCATGGAAACATGATGAGAAGTAGCAACAACTAAAGAAGAGGTTGTAGCAGTGGAGTGAAGTTGATAGGGATGAGGAGTATCACCTCATGGCAGATGGCTTGGTTAGATTCAGGAACAAGATTTATGTACTAGATAATAGAGAGTTGAAGAAGCTTATCTTTAGGGAGTTTTATGTCAAGTCGTAATCGGGCTACCTAGGATATCAGAAGACATTGACAGTTGTTAAGAAGTTCTATCATCGAGCGAGCTTGAAGAAAGAACTGATTGAGTTTTTTGCAAGATGTTTGGATTGTTAGCAAGTGAAAGCATAATGTAAACATATAGTTGCTTTATTACAACCTATTCTAATTCTAGAATGGAAATGGGAGGTCATTTCCATGGACTTCATTACAAGTTTTCTAGGGACATTAAGACAACATTATTCCATCATGATTGTGGTTGACAGGTTGAGTAAATTAGCTCACTTCATTGTAGTGAAGTCTACTAATTCAGCTAGTGAGGTAGCTCAGATCTTCATGAAGGAGATAGTGAGGTTACATGGTGTTCCAAAAAAGATCATATCAGATAGAGATGCCAAGTTCACTTCCAAGTTTTGGAAGGAGTTTTTTGCAGGCTTAGGGATAGAATTAGCCTTCAACATAGCTTATCATCTACAGACAGATGGAAAAATAGAGAGGGTCAACAATATTTTTGAGGATATGTTGAGGATATATGTCATGAATCAGAAAAGGAAGTGGGAGGAGTATCTTCTAATGGTAGAATTTTCTTATAACAATGGATATCAGGATTCCTTGAAGAGGATTCCATTTGAGGCACTTTATGGTAGGAGTTGTAATACTCCCATTTGTTGGAGTGATCCAGTGAATGGGGTGTTGATTGGACCGAATATGTTGGTTGAGATGGAGCAGGAGATGCATTTCATTAAGAATAATTTAAAGGTAGCACAAGACATGAATAATAATTATGCAAATCAACATAGAGCATTCCAGAATTTTCAAGTTGGAGAGCATGCGTACTTGCGAATCAAGCCCAAGAGGATCTCCTTGAAGATTGGATCATGTGCCAAGTTAGCACCTTGATATTGTGGGCCTTTTGATATCCTTAAGAGGATTGGACCAGTGGCCTACCCACTTGCACTACCGCCAACAATGAAAGTACATGAAGTTTTCCATGTTTCGTTGCTTAAGAGATATGTCCAGGATGTTGATCATGTGATTGATTGTTATGTATTATGGGTGGAACCAAAGGGAGAATTCCAGCCAAAACCTCAGTGCATTTTGCAGTGGAAACAACTCATGCTCTAGAATTGAGCAATAAAGCAAGTTAAGGTGCAGTGGAAACACTTTGGGGCTGATGAAGCTACGTGGGAGATGGTTGATCAGATGCAGGATTTATATCCTTCTTTATTTGTTGGTTGAGCATATGTGTTTGGGTTATCTTTTTTGGTTTATATTTATATATTCATATGTGTACTGTAAATAATGCAATCAATTGTGTTATAAAGCTCCAATAAGTAGTATGTTGTAAATATTGCATCGAGTTGTGTTATAAATCTCTAGTAAGCAGTATGGTGTTCATGGTTTCAATAGTTTAGTATGATGTAAATGTTCCAATGAGTTGTTTTATACAACTCCATGGAAAGCATGTTTTTCTAGTTATAAGCATCATTGAACACCGAGGATGATGTTCCCCCAAGGGGGAGGGGTTTGTAATAGCCCCTAGTTGATTTTCCATGTAAAAAACAATAAGACCAACGTCATGGGACATGTATTCTAGGTTGAATGGTGGGAAAACATTATAGTGGGAATCACTTGTGATTAATTCATGGATATGGAAATTAGAAAAGGAATTGGAAAAGGAAAAGAGGCAATAAATGGAATTTAATTATGAAAATAAAGGAAAATAGGATGAAAGGAAGGCGAAGAGACACAAATTTGCATGCAACAGAAATCAAAGGAAAAATAGACATCAAGGATAAAATGGCATTAGAGAAATAGTTTATAGCTTTTGATTCAAATTTTTTCATTTTAGTTTTGGGCTCTCTTCATTCATTCTCTCATTCTCTTATACTCTGACACACTTAAAGTATTCTTGGAGAATCCTTGGAGCAATCTAGCATTCACTTGGATTGGAGAAAGCAAGGAAGCGCAAGGAGACAGTTTGATTAGTAGCTACAAAACACTTACTTTGTAAGTAATAGGTTTAATGTGTGATCTCCTTGTTGGTTTTTAGATGCATGGTATATGCATGTGGTTCCTTGGTTATGTGTTGTCATTGGCATGGGGATTTTCCTGGATTGACATTGGTTTCAACCTTGCCTTTCTATTTCCTGCATATCCATGGTGTAGTGGGTTCCCCATTTTGGTTTTTTCTATTAGTTCTCAAGTTCCCTATGGCTGTGGGTTGGAACAAACAAGGCTCGATTGCTAGAACAACTTGGGTTCCCTGGAGGCTATGGGTTGAGTTACTAGTTCCTGGAGCCCTGGAAAACTTGGGTAGAGATCAATCTGGTTGATGTTAGTGATTTCTGGACGATATAGGTGAGGTCACTTTGTTTTAGGGTTGAGGTTGTTTGGCCTCTAGAATCCCTGGTTGGTTCTATTTTGTTTTAACCCTTATGATCCCACATTCATGCTTGGAATATGGCATGGTGGTGATTGGCTAAAAGAGAGATTTGATTAAGTCCAATCTATGGTTGGTTGGTATGTGGAAGTCCCTGAATTGGTTAGCCTTTTCATATGTGAATATCAGTTATTTTCCTATTGTGATTTATTAGCACTTGTACTCGTTAGTATGGTGATCTTATGGCTAATTTTTAACAGTTTCTATGTTTTTTATATGCATGGTTTTATGAAGTGCTCTAGCTATGGCTCTTATTCATGATTTTATAGGTTACTAGATGGTTGATGAATGCATGTGCTAACAAGTTTTATTGTAGCTAGCTAGAGAGGACATTGATCTTTCTTAGTGATTTTCATATGAAGTTTAGAAGTTTATGATCAGATATGCATTCATGACTTGTAGCTTATATGTTTGTCATGTGTTTGAAAAAATGTTTATCTTGAATTAGGCATGTCTAGGTTGAGATATGGCTCAATTTTTTATTGTTTAGCATTGTTATCATCATTTTTATGATTTTGGAAAGTTACAGGAAGTTATAGGAAATGGTCTGAAGGCTAGCCTAAAAAAGTGGCATTGATCTTGCGATCGCATCCTCTAAAAAGGGCATTTTTTGTCATAACCATTGGTAGCCAAGATTGTGCATGTGATTATAGCATCCCAACCACATGGATGTTGTGTTATGCATGCGATTTTGGAGCTTCTCTTGTTAAAAAGAGCTCCATCTTAGGGATTGACCCCCTGGGGTGGCTGTTAGGCTCTTGAGTGGTTTGTAGTCTCTTAGGGATGTAAGTATGTGTTCTGGTTTGTAGGCCACACTTCCATAACTAGAACTTGGATGTCTTGTCATATCATAGTGACACTCAGGTCATGTTTACCTTGGAGAGTTTGTAAAACTGGGTAAATGTGGGAGGAGGCATTACATAAAGTATGTGTGAAAAAAAAATCAATTCTAAAGTTTCATTCATTCTTACCTCTCGATATTCTTCTAACTAATTAATAGTTTAAAAGGAATGGAAATTGCAAAGAGAAATACATTACAAAGGTGTTTGATATAGTCTTGCATGCCTAAATCCAATTTTCTAGTGCATCTCTCAAAAGAATGAAAGAAATCAGTGTTCGAGTTAGAGATTGTAGATTTGTGGACATTCCTATTTCTTTATTTATTGTAACTGCCTCACATTTTTTAACCTTTCCTATTTGAAATTCACATAGCTACCGTCTCATTTTTGCAATTTCGAATACCTTATAACCTGTTCTCTAACAAATTTCTTGATCAATGGCGTTATGCTTAAGAAACTTGTAGCAATGTCCTCTTCCTAAAAATTCGGGAATTGAATATTGTAAAGGTGTAAGCAATTTGGAAATGTTTGTAGTCAATCTGAAAGATTTAGATTTCACAGCAACTAACACTCTAAGATTGATGACAGTGAACTGCGTGAAGCTGGTTAACGTCACAGTATATGATTCTCGTGATACCTTGAATATGAAGCTTAATTCATGGAGGGAAATTAATTTCTACGTAAAGGATCTTGTGCCACTTAAATGTGTGTCAACCATGGACTTGTTGAGAAAAATTTTGCTGCAGTATTTTTGGCCGTGAATGCTTGTGAATTCTCTCATAGAAAACACACCAAACCAACCATTAAACCCTTTAACCGTAAAACCAAATCCTAATCCTTAAAACCCAATTTTTTGTAATTATTGTCATACGACACAAAATATGAATATTTACAATGTCCCTTGATCACTGTTCAACCTTTAGATCTCCAATCCCCCATATTATCTTTAATAGAAATGTAAATTGCATTCACTAATAGTAAGCATAAATGCGAGAAATATTTCAAAACATACCTTGTCCTTTCGACAATTTAGATAGAACATGGAATTTATAAAAGTGACCTAATATATTTTTTGCTTAGTTTGTTCACAGAAAGGTTAAACATGATAGAAATCTGTTGTTATCAAACCCTATTAATTAATATCAACAAAGGACCTCCTCTTCCAGCAAAAAAATGAAATATATCACCAAAAATATGGTTTAGAGACATCAAATTTGTATCACATAGCCGACATGTAGCTACCACTGTATCCTAAATAGATTTCAAACTTGCCTTTATCCTCACGGTCACTCCATTTGGGATTTTTTGGATGTTCCACTAAGATATATACACATATATTGATTTGATTATTATGAACATATCAAGCCAAGTTTTTTTTATTTTTGTATTATTACAAACATATCAATCCAGCTTTTTTTGTTTTTTTATTATTACAAACATATTGAGCCAACATTTAAAAATGTTGACATACATACATACTTACTTACTTACATTATGCCTACACATATCCCCTATATTGTTTTGTAGAGTGCCTCTTGATGCAACTAATTATTCTAATGTTAATTTTATATAGCCCTACATGTAGGGTGGGCATTGAACATGCACTATCACATGAGATTTTGTATGACAGGAGGTTGAGGTGTCCTCCATCTCATGGTTGAGGCCCATATATGGCAAGTGATCTGGGTCATGTTGAGGAAACTTAGTTTGTGTGAAGTTCACTTGTCCATGGGGGTAGTATGGACACCCTAGGCGATGATTACACCAATGGCACGAAAGGTTTGTTTACTAATTATGATGACAATGTGGGACTTTTTCATCCCAACTTGCTTGTAATTCCATCGAGAAAAGTAAAGGTGCTATTAGTTGAATTGTTTCCCTATTGTATCAGATTATGTAAGGGTATGTATTTCTATATTAGATACTTGTATTTCTATCTATATCCATTCTAGATGTGGTTTTCAATTTTCTGGTTGGGAGTATTATGTTTTCTCTAGTCAAGTGCTCAATTAAACTGTAATATTAGCTTTATATTATCATCGATAACTATTTATCATATGACGTTGTGATGTCTCTAGAGCTCTATTTTCCCTGATTTTCACTAGTTCTTTAAATCTTGTTATGATCAACGTGATTTGATAATTACACCATTAGGGTCAATCCTTTGAGCCTTATTGTTGAGAATGAGTAGTCCCTTACAAACCAAAACATGAATATCCCTCATATAGAATATAAATATATTTTCCAAGTGAAAAAATAATAGATTAAAATTAAGATAAATTTAGAGTAATATATATTAATGATTTATAATATTACTTCATGTAATTTTCTATAAACTAAATATTGACTACTTAACATTTTATTAATTTAATTATATAAATATCATTAGCAATATTACAAATGATTTTAATATTAATTTTATATAGCCCTTCATGTAGAGTGGGAATTGAATATACATTCTCACATGAGATTTTGTATGATAAGTGGTCGAGATGTCCTCAATCTCATGTTTGAGGCTTGGATATGGCAAGTGATCTAGGTCATGTCGAGAAAAATTAGTTCATGTGAAGTTTGTTTTTCCATGGGGGTTGTATGGACACCCTCGGCAGTGATTACACCAATGGTAGGAAAGGTTTGTTTGATAATTACGATGACCATTGCCTCTTTCATGGAGGATAATGGTAATCATGCATTCAAGTGTGATAGGGATGATGTTAATAGGTTCAAATTTGACAATGTGGGGCTTTTTCATCCCAACTTACTTGTAAATCCATTAAGAAAAGGAAGGGTGCTAATGGCTGAAAATTTTCCCTACTGTAGCAGATTATGCAAGGGTATGTGTCATTGTATTGGCCACTTGTATTTCTATATGTATTCACTGTAGAGGTGGTGTTTGGTTTTCTGGATGGGAGTATTGTTTACTCTAGTCAAGTGCTCAATTAAATAGTAGCTAGTTGAGCATTATATTGTCATCTATAACTATCCATCATCTAAAGTTTGATCTCTTTAGATCTCTATTGGCCTAATTGTTCACTGGTTCTTTAAAGCTTGTTATGATTGGTGGTCTGATAATTACATCATCGAGGTCAAGTCTCATTATCACCTCCACAGGGTGACCTATGCCTCTCTTGGACCTAGTGCTAAATTTGATTTACGGTCATATTTCTCTGTCGCTATGAAACCAAATCGTTTCTTGTATTCCCAAGCATACTTATTGGTAGTGGGGAGGAATTATGCCTCTCTCTATCATTAGTTATTTATTTTCAATCTCTAGCCCTTCATGAGAGTGGATATGTATCGTGATAACATTGTTACAATATCATTAGTTATTTATTTTCAATATCTAGCCCTTCATGAGAGTGGATACGTATCGTGATAACATTGTTACAATTTGGAGCTTCAGGAGAGTGGTTAAGGAGGATTCTCTGGGTACTCATCATGACTACAAGCTATCCATATATACAACATGTCATGTCATAGATGTTGTTGCAGGTTTCATTAACAACTTTTACTTTATATGCTCAGTTAGTTATTGTAATTTTACAATTATTGCTTGTTTATCCTTTGTTTACCACCATAGGCTAGTAGAGTAGGATGCTCAGTGTTGGTATGTAATAAAATATGTCATAAATAGTAAATGTCATTATCTAATAAAATAATTAATTTGTGCTACTAGTTTGGTTTCCTTAATAACAAATCACAACAACAACGCAATAATTATTGGACATAATTTTTTTTATCTCATCTTAATATAAGCCTACATGACACACACACATAGCTTAGTCTAACTTATAGAGGAAATGGCATTTTTTAGCAAAATATAGCGATACAATTTCAAGCAAAATTTTAATTTTTTGTTGTTTAAAATACATTTTTGAATGCATAAACAAATTCAACACCTTGAAAACTCTTGGAGAACTTGAATTCTATAGATTAAACAACTTAAACTCAATTTTTTTTTAAATTCTGAAAATATCCTAGAAAAAATCATTTCATCCATAAATTAAACTAAACAGAAATAATTCAATTATTCAAAAAAAAAAAAAAAAAACACAATCTAAAACCCTTCTTTCCACTCTCCAAAAAAATGAATAAAAATATTACACCATTTAAAATAATTATATACTATTAAAAACAAATTTATGAATACTCTAAAGAAAATCATTTATTAAAATCTAAATTATATTTTCTGCAACTCACTAATAAAGCTGCCATTTAATTAGTTAAATTTGACTCGATATAAAAAGAATATCATTAATTTTATTAAAGTATGAGAACGCCTTATCATTGACTTTTTGAAAGTATATATATATATGCGTTCTCATCATTGACTTTTTGAAAGTATATATATATATGCGTTCTCAAATAAAGTTGTATATCATAACAACATAAACGCATTCAATTAAGAGTTCAAGAAATTAACACGTTCCAGCAAACAAATTGGTTTAAATATAAGTTAACATAGTATTTTATTATTTTATAAACATATTTATAAAAAAAAAATTGTCAACCATCACTTCAATATCGTATTGTAAACGGAAGAATCATAAGTATAATTTAATTCACGTGTTTAATATAAAATAATACCATGATTAAGTGACCGATTTAATAATTCGTATCATAAACATAGGAATCAAAAGCATAGTTCGATTCACATGTTCATTTCCAGAATCATAAGATGCGAGGCTTCAAATTGATAAAGTTGATTCAGAGCATATGAACGTACAAAACCAAACTTTAATTTAACATTTTTTTTAAAGTTAATGTCATACCTAGAATAATGATTGGATATTAAAATAAAGTTTAATTTAACATTTTTTTAAAGTTAATGTCATACATAGAACAATGATTGGATTTTAATAAATATGTTAATGTAAATTAATACAACCATATTAAAGAAGAGTATTTAAACTATTCCTTTATATTTATAACATCAAAATACATTTAAAAGAAGTATATCATCAATACTATACACAGTGTTCAACATAAAACGATGACCAAGTAATAAATACACATATAATTCAACAAAGAAACAATCTTACAATACCTTTTTTTATAATAAGTTGACTTCTTTACTTCTTTTTTTCTTTTTTCTTTCTCTTTTTTTTTTTTTTAATTGGTTTGGTATAGCTTTACAAAAGCTTTCTATGCAGATATCTCTGATCGCGGTGCGTACTTGGCGTTCAATGAAATCAAGGAATTTAATGGTGAGAGCTTTGATGTGTCAACCCACCATGCATGGGGTACATTTATGTATCTCTGGATGCCTTTTGGGTTAATTAACGTTGGAGCTACTTTTTAAAGAGCTATGGACTTAGCATTTGTGGGTAATACAAACAAATTTTTTGTTATTTATCTTGATGATTTGACTATTTTTTCTAATTCTGATCAAAAACATAAACATTTAAAGCACTTGGGAAAGGTTTTTGAAAGGTGTAGAAAGTTTTGGATTTCTCTTAATCCCAAAAAGTCATTGTTTGTGCTCAAGGAAGGAAAATTGCTTGGCCATATTATTTCTAAGGAAGGAGTAGTCATTGATCCTTAAAGAGTCACAGTTATACAAGCACTTTCATTACCAAGGAATAAGAAGGAAATTCAGGCTTCCTTGGGAAAATAATCTTTTTAGGAAGGTTTATTCATAATTATGTTGAAATAGTTAAGGATATCACTGATATGTTGAGAAAGAATCATGAAGTTAAATGGACTATTCTTGCAAGGTATGTATTTGATCAGACTAAAAAGGCTTTTGCAGAAGCTCCCACTTTAGCCAGCCCAGATTATTCTGAACCATTTAGTATCTTTTCTTTTTCCTCTAAAACTACCTCGATTGTTATTATTTTCCAAGAGAATAAAGATGGAGAGGACCAACCTATTTCTTTTTTAGTAAAGTCATGAGAGATGTTGAGCTGAGATATGACATTATTGAAAAACATGCCTATTCTTTAGTTCAAGCCCTGAAAACTTGTAGAGTCTATCTCCTTCATTCTTCTATTATCACCTATGTACTTAATAGTGTTGTTAAAATTGTGTTAACTCAGCCTGACACTGATGGAAGGAGAGGGATATGGATAACTAAGATTTTAGAGTATGATATCATTATCAAAACTACAAACTTGGTAAAATGTCAAGGCCTCGCTAAGCTTCTTGTTGAGTCAAATTGTAACATCTTGGGAATAAATTATGTTTTTGAAATCCCAATTGAGAAGAATCCACAAGAACCTTCTGAAATCCCAACACAGAATAATACACAAGAACCTTCTAAAATCCCAACTGAGAAGAATGCACAAGAACCTTCTGAAATTCCAACAGAAAAGAATCCACAAGAGCCTTCTGAAATCCCAACTGAGAAGAATCCACAAGAACCTTCTGAAATCCCAACTGAGAAGAATCCACAAGAACCTTCTAAAATCCCAACACAGAAGAATCCACAAGAACCTTATAAAATCCCAACACAAAAGAATCCACAAGAACCTTTTTCATTAGACCGATCAATTATGATTCATATTGATGAGAAATTTTTATTATCTTATTGGTACACTGATATTGTGAATTTTCTTAGAGATTTTGAGTCTCCATCTGAATTTAAAAAGAATCAATGTAAAACATTGAAGTTAAAGGCCATAAAATACTATACTGTTAATGCAAATCTATATTGGAAGGATCCTCTTAACATCCTTTTACTTTGCTAAACAGAAAATGAAACAGAAGGGATCATTGATCATTTTCATGCAGACATTTGTGGAGGGCATTATGCTTGGAGGGCTACATCACACAAGAATTTTAGAGTGGGATTTTATTGGCCTATTCTATTTGCACAAGTGGGAGAAAAGGTTAGAAGTTGTACTCAATGTCAAATGTTTGCTGGAAAGTAGAGATTAGCAGAACTTCCATTAGTTCTAGTACTAGTCCAAGCACCTTTCCTTCAATGGGGATTGGATTTCATTGGTGAAATTTATCCTCCATAAAGTAGCCATCATAGATGGATATTGACTACCATAAATTACTTTACCAAATGGGTAGAGGCCATTCCAGTCAGAAATGCAACTGATACTGTAGTTATTAAATTTATTGAAGAATACATATTGTCTAGATTTGGATGCCCCCAAAAAATAGTGATAGACAATGTAGTGACATTCAGCAGTGTCAAGATGATTGAATTCTGTCAGAAATACCAAATCTTGTTGCATCATTCTACTCCATACTATCCACAGCGAAATGGACTGGCAGAGTCCTCAAACAAGAGTTTGGTTAAAGTCATAAAGAAAACATTGGAGGATCATAAAAGGACTTCGGATAGTCATCTTATTTATGCACTTTGGGCCAACAGGATTTCACCAAAGAGATTGACACGTAAATCTCCTTTTCAGCTTGTTTATGGTAAAGAAGCTATATTTCCCACACATTTAGCTTTTCCTGTCATGAAGTTTTTACAAGAAGCAAATGAAGAGCCTGATGATTTCTCTAGAAGGATAAATCAAATTATAGAACTTAATAGGTCGAGCGAGAAATCGAT
>APFE031104269.1:94144-105037 GCA_000404065.3 Pinus taeda | reverse complement strand
AAATTACCTACATACGAATTCTAAATCACAGGAAAAATAAAAATGCGAGAGCATAACACATAAAACACGTATACACAGAGATTTCCCACTGGATCCAAAAACCGGGACTACTAGCTTGATTTTTCATTATTTTCCTTTCAATGTTACAATACATGTTTATACATGCCGAAGCATCCAATACCATGGACCGAAAACCATCGCGTCCAAAAAACATGTGCGAAAATCATGCACAAAATCATAGGTGGGTCCACCCAACCTAACATAGGGTCAAAAACCAAAATTTTCTGGGGTGCTGCCCCGGACCCCATAAAGTGGGGTTATGGATACCCCTCAAACCCCCTGTTAACTATGTGGAAAGAATATAACACAACCCAACAACCTGCATCTACATGACCAAGCCAAGACAGAGGACTGGTATCTTTACCATAATTATACAAATATTAGAGTATATGGCTATGAACTAGCTCCATACAAATTGCCCAAATATGTTCCAATGAGAATTTTCTCTCTTGAATATATTAGGCAAATGATTAATATGGATGAACTACATTTCATTTCAGGGAAGAGGAAATCTCAGTTCAAAATCAAGTTACAGGTAGGATCATTTATTTGCAATACCAAATCAGTAGGTATTGAAGCATATTCAATCCTCAAACAAATGGGATTCCAACCAAGTTACACCGTGTCTTATGACCCATTCAGTATAATATCCAACTTAAAGGTGGAAATCAAAACCACACCTTACAATCATACTCCAAGACCAAAGATTGAAAAGTACATAAATCAAGAATAGTGGGAGGAGAATATACTTCAGGAAGCAGAAGAACAGACTTTACCTCCTTCTACCCTCTAGACTCCAACTTCTAAAAGCAGACAGGACAAGAGGCCCAAAGAATAATCTTCATCATCATCAAAAGGTAAAAATGAATTTATTATCTGTCAAAAGAAACCAAGGACTGACTCTAAATGAAATACTAATCAAAGTCAAAAAGAGCCTATAATCATCAATTTGGATGATTCACAGGTTTCTACAGGGACAAAAGAAATTATAATCACCACTCCATCCTCTTCTTCAGTTTCACAGAATTAGTTTTTCTCACCCAGTCTTTAGGAGTAAGTGAGCAAGAGGCAAACATCTTCACTAATTTCCTTGAAATTAAACAGAAGAATGAACCTTTGAAGGAAAATGTCTATGCTCAGTTTTGGAAACAGACATCAACTTCACAACATAAGTTAGTGACAGATTTTGACAGTGAAAAAGGCAGAATGAAAATGGAATTTCTACAAGCCCAAGTGCCTTTTCCAAAGGCTTCTTTAGATTATAAGAATATTGTATTTTCCTTTGATGCCAACAAGATACATCCAATCGACTAGATGGACATGCATAGGTAGTCTGGTGAGATGCTTTTCTTTATCATGACTAACACTACTATGGCATTATAAAAACTAAGGATAGCTCTCTCAAATGTAAAGTCGCAATTAAAGATAGAAAAGGTATCCTCTTTGGCAAATGATAATAGAGTAAAATCATTAGAAGTCTTAGTGATCAAAGTTGGGTATGACCCCACTGATGTTAAAGATGCAGAGGACATTATTAAAAATAAGAATGCAGACATTACAACATTAAGGAAGCAACTTAAACTACCTTCTACAAAATATCCTCAAACCAAGGAAATAACAGAAAATGAGCAGAAAAAATAAAATAAAATAAATAAAATAAAAATAAATAAAAAAAATAAAAAAAAAAAATAAAAAAAAAAATAAAAAATTAAAAAAAAATAAATAAAAAAATAAATAAAATAAAATAAAATAAAAATGATCAAGTTGATCATTGAGCAAAATGTATAGATAAAGACAATGGAAGAGAAAATTGAGAAATTTCTTAAAGAGAAAGAAGAATCTGCTCAAGTAGCCATAGCTCCAATTACAGTTATACCTATTACAGTGTCAAGGACAGCAGGGGAATCGAGATCAGCAACAACAGAGTCTACATCAATAGCAAGTGATTTAAACAAAGTCATATAGGAGTTATCTCTCTAGAAGCAGGAGAATTAAAGGCTTCACAAGAAATTTAAGATTATGGAGACTCATAAGATTAAAAATGACACTCTTTATGTTGAAGAGATGCATAAGTCCCATATACTGACTAGAAGAATAGAAGAGTTGGAAAATGGGTCATTAATGGCTCCGAACTTGGCCCAAGCCGAGGAAAATATTTGGGCAGACATTAGTCAAGCTATAACTAAAGTTTTGCCCTCCATACAAATTATTTTTTGAATAGGAAGAGCTGATAAATAGGTTCCAGACAGCTATTTAATAAGTTAGAAAACTTCTTAAGGATAAACCAAGTGAAGCCACAAGCATTATTAAAGTTCTCAATTCAAAAACCAAAGCCGCATTGGAGCAAATTTAGATTTTGGACAGGACAAAAACTATTTTGGAAATTAAGAAGGTTTTGCAAAAAATAATCTCATGAGTCAGTTGGAGACCAAGTTCCAAGCCTTGAAAATTGTTGTCCAAAGGTTTTATTTCAAGTTCAACTTACTCAACTAGAGAGGACTACCAAGATTAGTGGCACTAGATGACAGGTTGATCAATTTGGAGGAATATTGTCAAAAGATTTATGTTATTGCAACTGATAAAGCTAGATTTGCAAGTATAAAGGGTCACCTTACAGGGAAGGAAATCTTAGAAACTTTGGATTTTGATTTAATAATCAATCATGAAATTAAACACATATTTGTTAATAAGCCTATTTTTGAAAAGTATATCGAGGTTGATGAAGTCTACAGAAAATTGGTTAATCTTTCTATACCACATGAAGATAGGTGGGATCACTTATGTGAAATTATCGAGTAACTTCCATCACCAACTGATAGACAACCAGGAAGAACTTTTTGGGGACCAGATCATCAAAAAATTCCTTAAAGATAGTGCAAGCATTCAGCAGTTTTAGGATTCCTATAGTTTTGTACTATTTTTGTATTTTTGTTAAAAAAGTCTCTAGAAGATCTTTCATTTTGTATAAATAACTCTTCCTTCGAGTTATTAAGGGTTGAACCCTTGGATGAGCTTTCAAAGCAGAATTGTGATAAAGCTGAGATTTTCTTCAAATTAATGAAAGGATTCTGGGTTTGCCTCAAATAATTTGTCTCCTTGTGAGATTTTCTTATGTGTTCATTTCATTATGTTTTTCTTCATGTATTTAAGTCTTTATGGAGAAATTTGGGTAAGATCAAACTGAATATCAGTTGATCTTAAATCCCCTATGAAGTTATAAACAATAATTAGAGATTAGTTTATAAAATTGTCTGTTATTATAAACTCCTCTATATCAATAAATTGCCATGCACATTTGTGTTAGATTAAATACATTTTGTTGACCAGGAAAACATTGTTTACATGCATTTCTTCTTATAATCAATTAAATATTCTGTTAGAATATTTAGTAAGTTGTAATTCCTTAAGACTCTGTTATTCACTCAATTCAAATAAATTAACTATTTTTAGACAAATAAACAACACTTTCATTCTACTTGGCAAGTGTTAAAGTTTAAGAACCTGTTTTCAAACTATTCATAACATTGGTCATCCAAACATATTTAAAAGAAACAAAACATTTTAGATTCTCTGACATGATTAATTAACCTAGAAACATCTGAGAGGACAACAAGTCTCTCAATACCATACATCTAATATAATGGGCTTATCACATTATTCCCTAACTATTTGTGGTCCCTTGCATAATTTGGGTTAACCACTTTGTTTATTAATTATGGCTTATTTATTTATCATCCTTACATTATTACATTACATTATTCCCTTGGGTACCTTCCTCTACACCTCATACCACTTGTAATAGATTTGACCTATGAATAGATAACAATGCAAAATATGCCCAAGAAATAACACAAAGATTGTTATAATAGAAACATATTATATTAAGATCTTGAGAAAACCCTTGAGGTAGGGTAACACCATACAATCACCCTTTAAGGAGGGAGAATACTCCACAAGCCATATGTTTGTTAATACAACAATACTTGACATCTCTTAACGAAGAGTCTCTAACCTCTATATCGGCTTGATACATACAATACCATGTGTAATTACCATGGGTATGTCAATACCATGCATCTAATACAATGGGCTTGTCACATCATTCCCTAACTACTTGTAGTCTCTTGCATAATGTGGGTTAACCACTTTATTTATTAATTATGACCTATTTATTTATCATCCTTACATTATTACATTACATTATTCCCCTGGGTACTTCCCTTTGTACCCCATATTATCCACCCTAGGTATACTTATTTTGTAAGTTGTTCTTATTTTGGTTATCCCTATAAAAGGGGAGGAAGAACCATGGGAAGAACTGATGAGTAAAGGTTCAAACTTTCAGTCTTAGAGGCTGTAATTTTCTTAATTTTGTTACAAGTTTTTCACTTGTGAGATGTATATTGTTTTGAATATTAATGAATAAGTTGTGGTTATTTTAAGCATTGATATGTGTAGCATGTAATTCTATCTTCTTTTATCATTTCATGTTTGTTCCTTTCCTCTCATAAATTGTTTAATTGTAGTTACTGGAATTCAATCTTGTATAATATATTTTACTACATTATGTTATGGCAAATGGTACCTGTAATGTGTGAGGTTGAAGGACTTAAAATGCACTCCATGGTTTATGTATCTCATTTCCTTTGTTTTTTCATAATTTTACTAAAATTTAGTGTACAATATTATATCACTAGCCCCCTGCACTAGGTTTCTCTATTGCATTTCTTCTTTCACTTATACTAAAATAATTAAAGAAACTATGCTCTTTGTGTGTAGGACACCATAACTGAACATTAATTCCTGGGAATGAAATGTTTCCAACATATAAAATTGGATTTGCCTCTGAGTAGGGTGATTGAACCATATTTAAATCATTTTATATCTAATTATTGAGGAGCACTGATTTATCTTCAAGAGACATTAAGATGTCCTATGCACTGATCTTCTTCTCAACTCAGAGGTTGTCTCTAGCAACTATAATAGTTTTCATGCATATGGACACTAAAAAATAGAGTGTCCTAACAACCCTAAGAAAAATAAAAGGAAGGAACGGTCTAAAGCACTAACAGTTGAAGATGAAGAACCTTCAAAGAAGAAGAATGAAGATCCTAGAGATCTTTACTATTGAAAGATCACGGAATCAATGATTAGTGTATCATAGTCTAGCATGTGTAAATGAAACTAGAAGACATGTTTAGATGTTAGTTAACTCCCTCATTAGAATTATTGGAAAGAGGAAGGAGTAGATAGTTTAGTTTACAACAAGTGCATCCTATCATAGTAGACAAGCACAAGACCACAAATCTCTAAGAGGAGTTCAGTTTGTAAGGCAAGGACAAGTGTGGTGAATTTTGATTGATCGAGTTTAATAGATATGTTCATGGTTCATTCTAGGCACAAATTTTGTTCTAGTTTTATGTGACATTATCTATGACAATGAAGCTCTTTTAGTGAATGAAGAAGAAGGGTCAATACCCTTGTCTAAAGTGGAAAGGGAGGCCTAGTTGAGGCCAAGCTTCTCTCCAAGATTAGTGAAGGTTTTTTGGTTTTAGGGGAGCACGTTATAGTGGTTAAAGGGTTGAACAAAGGACTAAGGTAACCTTGATCCGGATTTAAACAGGAACAAAAAAAATTACAGAGATAACCATAAACACAGAGATGCAGCGGAAATAATACTTCATTTCATTAATGTAAAATACTGAAATATGCTTACGAACATAAATGGAAATAAACCAGCTAGGGCGATGGTAGCTTATCTCTGAGAAGAGATGTGGCAGCTACATTCCTCTGAACTGTGTTAAAATGAGGCTTGAAGGCCTATTTATTGTTGAGAAACAATGGAAAACCCTTAACATCCAAAAACCTAACCCTAGAAGATGAAACGTCAAATTGTGGGCCCTATTTGGGTAAATTGGTACATCAACTTCTCGGGGTCATAACTTTGGCATACGATCTCCGCTTGACGCGTACAATAGCTCGTTAGAAAGATCTATCTGAGCACTACAACTTTGGGAAGAGAATCATCAATCAATGGAACCATATTGCTCCCAGATTTCCCAAAAACGTCGTTTAGGGCCTCAAAACGGCTTCGGAAGTTCAAGACCCGAAAAACTGCTAAAAATAGTAAATTGTGCCACAATTACGGAAACTAAAAAACTGAAAGAGATAGTTGTGGGGGTCCAAATGGGATAGGTGGATGGCCACCAACATCCACTTGGATCATTCCTCCCCCCTTAGGAAGCAATGGTCCCCATTTCTTTGAGTTCCTCCATCTGCTGAACTTGGTCCCTGGTGAGCTTTTCTGCAATCTCTGATGTGTCCAGCAATGGTGGGAAGCATGGTAGAGGTCGTTCCACATTGAACACTCGGTGCAAGCGAAGGAATGGGGGAATTTTTTGCTCCAAAGCATTGTTTTCCACAACCTTGTTAATGGTGTAAGGACCATGTTGGAGTGGTCTAAGCTTCTGATGGGTTCTGGTAAGGCATTCTTTTTGCAGATGTAACCAAACTTTGTCACCCACCTGAGACTTGTGTGGTGCCCCTGTGGGTAAGGAGAAGTTGTTCCTGTGTTATTTCATGACTGTATCCCTCTGCTACTGCTACTGCATGGAGGAACACTTCGTGGGGGTCATGGATGTGGCAACGATCTTCCCCTTACTTTGGGAGTGAACCAGATAGAAAATGAATTTCCTAGTCTAGGATATGAGCTTGATGCATTTCTTAGCAGTGATTAAAGAGGTGGTGATATGTGGGGCTGCCTCCGGTATCCTGTATAATGAATTACACAAGGAAATAACAACAACGCGAGGCCTTGACTCATACACATCTTGTTGCCTCCACAAGTATGGTTGGCCTAATAATATATCACAAACATCCAGAGGTGTGACATCACACAATACCTCGTGTGTGAAGGGTTTGATGTTGTAGGGAAGGCAAAACTGCTTGCGAACTCGAAGATCTCGTCCTTGGTGAAGCCCCCCGATACTGTATGGTTGCGGGTGTGGTGTAGTCGGAAGGCCCAATCGCTTCACGACCTCTACTGAAATGAGGTTCTTTTGGCTACCACTATAGACAATGAATTGCAGAGGCAGACCCTTCACCCACATCTGTGAGTAGAAAAGATGTTCACCCTCCTCTGGATCTTCAGGCTCATTCTTTGGGATCTTGGCGATGGAAATAATGGCGTTGGGCTTCGTGTTAATGATCTTCTTCCCTTTTTCATTCCCCTTGTCGGGTTATGACTCAGGGTCGGAACATGCATCTGATTCAGAAGCCTTCAACTCAGCGATCAACGACTGCTTGGTCCAACACTCACTTGTATTATGAGTGGGGCTCTTATGGAACTCACACCACTTTCCTGTGTCCTTCTTCGACTTCATGGTGTTGTTCTTTTCTTGCAGCTTCGATGAGTTGTCTTGGGTCACCCCGCCTTGGCTTTGTCCTTTGGTCTTCGGATTCGCAGATCCAAAGTATCGCTTCTTATGTTTAAACTTCTGCTCGATCTTGACAGCGTATCGGTACGTTGTGCCGAGCAAGGATATTTTCAAGAACTCCATCTCTTCCTGGATGTATCTGTGTAGGAAGCCATGATATTTGAGTGCCAAATGCAGCTCAGAATCCTTAATACCCAACTGTGTGCAAAAGGTATGAAAAATCTTCGTGAACTCTGGAAGTTCTTGGTCCCTTCCCTGCCACAACGTGGTCCACTTTATGTATTTGTCCTCATAGATTTTGACATGGTAGTACTGCTCCTTGATGGCATCCCGGAATGAATTCCAAGTGGGTGCGGCTGAAAATAGTGAGCCCGTACTTTCATCCTTCTACTCGTAGTAGGTTTCCCACCAGTGCTTGATGTGGGGGGCTACTTTGAGAAGAGAGAAAATAATCTTTTCCTTACTAGAAAAGTCATGAACATAAAAATACCCTTCTAGTAGATTTAACCATTTATCTACGGCATCTACGTCTATTTCACCCTCAAATATGGGGATTTCAAAATTAACTTGTACCTTAAAGGGTGTGGCATTTCCAGAGTAGTTGTTGGAAGCCGATGCATTGCCTCTGAGTAGCCGCTGAAGGATCTGGGCAAAGTTGTCCATCATCGTGTTCCTTTGTCGCTCGAGGGTTTCTTCGAGAAAGATTTTGATAGGATCTCCTACCCCCTTCTCTTTCTTTTCATCCACCATGGGAGGTCATCGAGATATGCGAGGTTGGTCTTGCAAAGGTTTGACCAGTTCAATCCCTAACTCCTTATATCCCAACCTTGTTGGGGACATGCAAAAAAAAATAGAGAAAAAGCAAAACGCTCTGATAGCACTGATTCGGATTTAAACAGGAACGAAACAAATTACAGATATAACCATAAACACAGAGATGCAACAGAAATAATACTTCATTTCATTAATGTAAAATACTGAAATATGCTTACGAACATAAATGGAAATAAACCAGCTAGGGCGATGGTAGCTTATCTCTTAGAAGAGATGTGGTAGCTACATGCCTCTGAACTGTGTTACAATGAGGCTTGAAGGCCTATTTATTGTTGAGAAACAATGGAAAACCATTAACATCCAAAAACCTAACCCTAGAAGATGAAACACCAAACTGTGGGCCCCATTTGGGTAAATTGGTACATCAACTTCCCGAGGTCATAACTTTGGCATACGATCTCAGCTGACGCGTACAATAGCTCATTAGAAAGATCTACCTGAGCACTACAACTTTGGGAAGAGCAACATCAGTCCATGGACCCATGTTGCTCCTAGATTTCCCAAAAATGTCATATAGGGCCTCAAAATGGCTTTGGAAGTTTAGGACCAAAAAAATTGCTAAAAATAGTAAATTGTGCTACAATTACAGAAACTAAAAAACTAAAAGAGACAGTTGTGGGGGTTCAAATGGGATAGGTGGTTGGACACCAACATCCACTTGGATCAAACCTTAGGTTAGGGGGTTGCAGGTGTCTATAGATGAGGTTGAAAACTTGATTCAAGGATGTGTCCAAGGCCGAGGATCCTTGAGAAACTGAGCCGAATTCTTGAGGAGGTAAGTTACATGTCTTATTTTAATGTAGTTTATATGACGACTGGCTTGTAGCAAGGTTTTTGGACAATAGTTGATGTTTACCCTAGAAACTATATTTTATGTGAATAAATCACTATTGCATGGGTTGCTAAGTGTTCCCTAGATGAAGTAATTCTTATGTGATAAGTCACAACCAAATGGGTTGTCCTCAGATGCTCTAGTACAATGAATAAGGAGCATCCTTATCATTGTTAAAATGGAAGTCTATTGTGCCCTAGTTTTGTGTAATTAAGGATACAATTAGAGAGGTTTGGGCTATTGGTGATGCTCTAAGATCAATGAATTCAAGAAGGGATTCATTAGTGTGAGGGAAATTTATCTGTACCAAGGTTGATATATCACTTTTAAGAGGGATGTATTGTGAAGACCTTATGTGTAGTGACACTGATATGATGAGCCACTACAAGAAGGAAAATTGTCTAGCTCATGAATAGAGATAGTGGAGCAGCATTATCTATGCTAGAAATTAATTTGGTGAAGTCGCTAATAGTTGGCTTTATTGGAGGAATAGGAGAAGAAACTAGAGGGAAGAATTATTTGAGTCTATGGAGTTGTGTTGACTAATAAATATTTATTGAAAATGTCATCCTAGTTGTGTTCAAAGTTGATTGAATAATAGATTGGATAACCTTGTTAAAGGAAGCAATGGAGGAAGTAGTGTTGGACACAGTTTAGGATGCAGTAAGTGAAGACCTCATGTACAATATTATAGGTTATTGGGAGGAATATTTGGATCCCTAGTTCAAGATGTTGCAAGATGAGAAAACTTGGTGATAAAAGGGCTAGTTGAGGAAGATACAGATAGTTGATGTAAGGAAGAATGAGAACTTCTGAAACAAGATGAGGCTTATTAGTGAATTCTCCATGTTTGAGAGGGAGTGAGCATGGATCTGTCCTCTCATGTTGAGAGGTAGTAAGGTTGGACATTGGTTCTCCTTGTGTCATGTACTAGGCTAGGTGATCCAGATTTAAACAGGAACGCAATAAAATACAGAGATAACCATATACACAAAGATGCAGCGGAAATAATACTTCATTTCATTAATGGAAAATACTGAAATATGCTTACAACCAGAAATAGAAATAAACCAGCTGGGGCAATGGTAGCTTATCTCTGAGAAGAGATGTGTGGCTACATGCCTCTGAACTGTGTTACAATGAGGCTCGAAGGCCTATTTATTGTTGAGAAACAATGGAAAAACCCTTCACATTCCAAAACCTAACCCTGGAAGATGAAACGCAAAATTGTGGGCCCCGTTTTTGGGTAAGTTGGTACATCAACTTCCCGGGGTCGCGAATTGGTCGTCTTATCTCCGTTTGACGCGCATGATAGCCCGTTGGAAAGATCTCTCCGAGGACTACGACGGAAAAGACAATTTTTAGTCACGAAAAATCACTGGCGGTAGATTTCCCAAAAAACGTCGTTTAGGGCCTCAAAATGGCTCCGGAAGTTTAGGACCCGAAAAACTGCTAAAAATAGTAAATTGTGCTATAATTAAGGAAACTGAAAAAAAAACTGCACGAAGCACTTAGAGGGGATCCAAGTCGAATTAGCGGGTGGCCACCAATATCCACTTGGATCATTCCTCCCCCCTTAGGAAGCAATGGTCCCCATTGCGTTGAGTTCCTCCATGAGATGAGGGAACTTCTGCTGCACTTGGTCCTTGGTGAGCCACTTGCCCTGGTGAAGGAGTTGTCCTGCTTTGACAACTCGATACAGTTGGATATTCTGTTGGCGAGTGTGCTTGA
>APFE031104269.1:37683-82382 GCA_000404065.3 Pinus taeda | reverse complement strand
AGACCTAATGCATAGTGACCAAATTTTGCTTGAAGACTCACTGAAATGACAAAATTTGACCTTGACACTTCAAAATCACTTTGTAAGAGCACATTTGATCACTGGAGGAAGGCTGTAAAGACTGACACTAACAGGCTAAATGCATATTTTTATGCATGCATGTTAGTGTATATGTGTTTAGTATGCATGCATTTTGGTGGTCATTATTGCAATTTTGTGTCATCATGCATGGTGTTGATATCTCTATATGTGATGTCATTATGTATCTATATCGTGCTAATTTAGATTGATTTTGCAAATGAGATAGCCCCCACTAAAATACACTAAGGTATGATTTTGGTTATGTCTCTATTTGGTGTATCTAACATGACATGTTTACAAGAGATAGAAGATCATAAATGAAGAGTAGAATGGTGAACTACAAGTCACATGACTCCCCTTACAAGTCGGATGTGAATTCAATGGAATGGGACAAGTCAATTGAGAAGCAAGGGGAATAGTACTCTTTTGATATAGAAATTACTTTGAGAAGTTTGAAGGCGAAAATCAAAAGTTGTAAGGCAGATAATAGTAGGTTGATTGGGGCACAAGAAAGGCCTGCCAGAGATCAAGAAAAACAAGCAGCGTTAATGTAGTCATCCTTCATATTATTTCATATTTGTAAAAGTAGGGAAAATTGAGGATCAATCATGGATAGGAGGAAAGGACTAATGGAGCATATGGTAGCAGGTATCGATCATGATACGGGATGGAAAAAGATGATATAGACAAAGGTGGCAGATCTTTAGATGCACCTAACAGGTGGGATAACACTTAAGAATTTATTCTATTTGTGATTCTAAGAGACATCACTGTCATTACTACCAGCATCCTTATAGGAGGAGTGAGAAGAAAAATTTTCCATAGGAGTTCAAGAATTCCAAGCCTCCTACTTTTGATAGGAATGTGAAGAAGTCAGAAGATGTAAAAGCATGGCTACTTGGGATGAAGAAGATTTTTGGATTGCATGATTATTAAGAGAATATGAAAGCCAAGATAATTATCTTCAATCTCAAGGGAAAAGAAAATATTTGGTGGGAAGATGTGAAGCATGTCAGAGGCATCAGAATAGAGGAAATGAGTTCGCATGAGTTTAAAAGACTCTTCAAGAAGAAGTACTTATCAGAGAGATATTATGATGGGAAGGTCAAGTAATTCTATGAGTTGAAGATGGGTTCCATGACAGATGAAGAGTATATGACGATGTTTCTGGAGTTGTTGAGGTATGTTCCCTATCTCAAGGAGGAGAAGAAAAAGGTCCAAAGGTTCATTAGAGGGTTTTCTTTAGCATTCAAAGATCAGATTGAGTATGATGAGCCTTAGTCATTAGAGGAAGTCATTAGGAAGCTTAAGCATTGCTATGATCATTCTATGTGCAAGTCTTAGCCTAAGCAAAATTGGGAAGGGAATAAGAATACTAAAGGATAGTGGGCTAACAAGCAAGGAAGACCTCAGGATGTAGGTGATAAGGATAACATGGAACCTTATAAGAAGTTCAATGCAATTGAAATATGTCATGGATTTAAGCCTGAGAAGTAGAATAAGGGTGATGGTAAGAAGCCTCCAAGGCGTTGGGCTTGTTATTGAGAGCATCGTAGGAGTGAGTTCCCATCGCACCACGGTGGCAGGCCTCATATTTATAGTGCTTAGGATGCACATAAAGTTGGAGATGTTGGGAAGATCATTCCTCGGATTTATGCAGTAGTGGATAATAGGAAAGATGATCATTAGGCATCCATTATTGAGATGGAAGGTAAGATTTTTGACCAATTTGTTCCCATTTTTATTAACACTGGATCTAACTATAGTTATATCAGTCTTGACCTTGTGGTTAAGTGCTTTTTGAATAAAGAAGTGCATGTTGAATATTGGTTGGTGCAGTTCACTACATGGACCAAAAGAAGAGTTCATCATTAGGTCAGTGTTGATATTTGTAGCTTGGGAGGTACTTCAAACCTTAGGCCTGAGGGTTGTGGAGGAGTTGGCACACAAGTGTGCCTTGTGGGTGTAAAACCCAAGCCTGGGGGATTTGCACCCAATAATATTGGTGTGAATCCATGAGGGATACTAGACATGTTATGGATGGATATGATAGAGCATGCTGAGAAGAACTAGATGCATTGAAAATCATCAAATTCTGAGTTTCCTATGTTGATATATTAATTTTTGAAGATATTGTGTGGCATTTTTTATGAATAAGTCAAGTTGGCCTAGTGTTAAGAGGCCTATGATAGGTTTTCAAGCTCATTTGGATGTGTTTTTGAAGCCACATGTGAGGATATAAATAGAACACATGTGTGAGGCTAAATGACATCATCAAAGTGCACCAAAACACATCAATTACATCTCTGAAGTTGGCTGCAGGGAAAGGAGGACAAGGCACGGAGGAGAAGGGTTGTTTTTGGAATGTTTTTCCTTCATTGTGGGGCTGAGCTCATTCCAAGAGGAGGTTGCAGTGGTGCAGAGAATTTCAGGGTTGTTTGTGACATGTTTTAGGGCTACCTTCTTATGATTTAGGGCAGCGATTGCTACAGCAAGGGGATCGAGGCTTATTCTAGTGTAAATATAGGATTGGTTGGTGAGTTTTGGGGATTAAAATTAGCCCTAGGGATAGCAAGTTGGAGCAGCAAGCCTAGGAAGGAAGGCCACAATTGTAAAATGCTTTAGGATTTAATTGGAAGGGCTTAACAAGGGTTGTTAAGAAGCCCTAACCAGACAACCAAGGTGACAACTACATATAATAGTCCAAAGAGGCATGTATTTAATGTTGTGAGGTTATTTTGATGCTAGGGATGAGTTCGTAGGTTGGATAGTTGTATTGGTCACTCATGGTCTGTTGGAGGGCAGCATGAGAGTGGACCAAGTGTGGACAGTGGATTGGGAATCTATAGTCTATTGGAGGGTAGCGAGATAGTGCCCAAGTTGGAGCCTAGTGCACACCATATTCATGGACTTATGTGGTTTCTAGAGTGGTAGAAGAAGAGATCGAGGGTATGATCAGCTAGGAGCAGTTTGAATAGCCCTAAACTTGTCACGTGGAGAAGGAAATCTATAACAGAAGATGGGCAGTCCTTCTATCCCATGTTCATTGTGAGATATTGGCATCTTATAGTGATAGATGGAAGCCCTTCGTGCCCTATGTTATTCTTCATTAGAGTAGCGAAGGAAGACTATAATGGGATGAAGTCCCTGAGTAGTTGAGGAGTAGTAGTGGGAAGTTGTGAGTTGTTCACAAATGGAGTTGTGAACAACTTAACAAGAGTCTTGATGTGTTGTGCCCTTGATGGACTAAGGCACAACTAGTGAGCATATTTGATAGCCGAGGTTCAATGGCTAAATGGACTGGGATCATTGATAGAGGTAGTGTTGTAGATCGGGAGCCAAAAGACTAGGCATGTATAGGGTATGACCAAGAGGATTTGAGAGAGTGCGCTACTTCAGCTAGATGGTCAGAGTATCTTGTTAAGGGTAGACTAATTATCGATGGACTTACACCAAGCGCCAGTTTTGTATTCTTGTACTTATGGATATTTTAGGGCCATTATCCCTAGTATGGGAGCCCTAGGATGTTTTATTATTCAAGTTTATTAATATAATGAAGTTGGGTTATTGTATAAAATTTTGTAAAAAGCTTTCTATTTTTTGTTCACTAGTAAATTTAATATTGTTTATATTTCATTCTGCAAAGTGGCTTTTTTTTTATTCTTATTTTGGTAGCGTAAGTGATTTAGGGCAGGGACTACTACAACAAGGGGACTGAGGTCCGTTATGGTGTAAACAGAGGGTTGGTTGGTAATTTTTGGGGCTGTGAATTAACCCTAGGGACAACGAGTTGGAGCAGCAAGCCAAAGAATGAAGGCCATCGCTATAGAAGTCTTTAGGAGCTAATTGGAAGGGATTAACATGGGCTATTAAGAAGCCCTAACTAGGCAATCAAGGTGAAAACACCGTACAATAGTCGAAAAAGGCATGTATTTGATGTAATGTTGTTATTTTGATGCTAGGGATGAGGGCCTAGGTTGGACAGTTGTATTGGTCACTCATGGTCTGTTGGAGGGAAACATGAGAGTGGACCAAGTGTGGATAGTGGATTGGGCATTTATGGCATGTTGAAGGGAAACGTGATAGTGCCCAAGTTGGACCCTGGTGTGAACGATCGTCATGGACTTCGGTGGTTGCTAGAGTAACAGAAGAATAGCTCAAAGGTATAATCATCGAGGAGCAGTTTTATTAGCCCTAGACTTGTCGTGTGGAGAAGGGAATCTACAATAGAAGATGGCAGTCCTCCTAGCCCGTGTTCATTGTGAGAGAGGCAATCTTACATTGATAGGTGGAATCCCTTCATGCCCTATATTAGTATTCATTGAAGCAGTGCAGGAAGACTATAGTTAAATGAAGTCCCTGAGTAGCTGAGGAGAAGCAATGGGTAGTTGTGAGTTTTTCACAAACAGAGTTGTGAACAACTAGACAAGATTCTCAATGTGTTGTGCCCTTGATGGACTAAGGCACAACTAGTGAGTAGATTACATAGCCAAGTTTTAGTGGTTAGATGGACTTGGATCATTGATAGAGGTAGTGCTACAAATTGGGAGTCAGAAGAATGGGATGGTACAAGGTATGGCCTAGAGGATCTAAGAAAGCATGTTACATTAGCCAGATGGTCAGAGTATCTTGTTGAGGGTAGATTTGTTGTCGATGAACTGACACTAAGCCCTAGTTATGTATTCTTGTACTTGTGGATATTTGATGGCCATTATCCCTAGTACGGGAGCCATAAACTATTGTATTATTCAGGTTGATTAATATAACGAAGTTGGGTTATTGTACAAAATTTTGTAAAAAGTTGTCTATATTTTTTACACTAGTAGATTTGTTGTTGTTTATATTCTGTTGTGCAAAGTAGCTTCGTTGTGATTATTTTTTGGTAGTGTCAATGATTTAAGATTCTATCCTAAACACTAGGATCATGGAAAAACAACAGCGATATCTTTTGCATTTGAGTTGAATGGTATGCCTACATCAGTACATCTAGATGTGCTTCCTTTGGGATCATATAATATGCTTTTGGGTATGGATTGGTTGCTCATTCATAGGACTAAAGTGGACTTCTATGAAAATCTACTGAGTGTCTAGATGATGATGGGGAAAGGATATTCTTATAGGTAAATAAGAAGCCTATATTAGTGAGAATGGTTACAACCATGCAAGCTAAGAATAGTTGTAGGAAAGGGTGTGTATTGTTTGTAGTGCATGTTTCCAGTGACAAAGGAAAGGTGAGGATGAGGAAGTATTGAAGAAGTATCCTATTTTGTAGCAATTTTAGGATTTGTTTCTAGCAGATATTTCATAGTTTCCTCCCCATGGGGAAGTGGAATTTTCTATTGATTTGATGTCAGGAGTAGCACTAGCATCTAAGGCACCATATAGGATCAACACTCCATATTTTGTGGAATTGAAGTTGCAACTTAACGAAATGCTTGATAAGGATACATAAGGCAAAGTGTGTCACCTTGGGGTGCACTAGTATTATTTGTAAAGAAGTGGGACGGTACTTTCATATTGTGCATTGATTATAGGGAATTGAACAAGGTTACCATCAAGAATAGATATTCATTGTCACAGACTGATGATTTGTTTGATTAGCTGAAGGGAGAAATAGTGTTTTCAAACAATGATACAAGACCACATTTCATACAAGGTATAGACATTATGACTTTGTGGTGGTTCCTTTTGGTCTTACCAATGCTCCAACCACCTTCATGTGTTTGATGAATGGTGTGTTGCATCCTTGCCTGTAAAAGTTTGTGATAGTGTGTATTGATGATATATTGCTATACTCCAAGAATGAGGAGGAGCATGCAGAGCACCTGGCATTAGTGTTGAGATTGTTGAGAGAGCATAAATTCTATGCCAAGCTTAGCAAGTGTAATTTATTTCAGTCTCAGAATCACTACTTTGGACATGTTGTTTCCAAGGAAGGGATATCATTGGAACCGAAAAATATTAAAGCTATCACAGAGTGGCTAACTCCTAGAAATGTGGATGAGGTTAGATCATTCATGGGAGTAGCTGGTTATTACTAGTGGTTCATCAAGAACTTCTCATGGATTGTCTCTCCTATTACATATTTGTAGAGGAAAGGGAATAAATTTGAATGGATTGAGGAGTTTTTTACTAGTTTCAAGTAGTTGAAGCATTTTCTTACAAATGCTTCGGTTTTAAAGATTATAGACCTTGATAAGGAGTTTTTGGTATGTATAGATGCTTTCATGGAAGGAATTGGTGGAGTCCTAATGTAGGAATGACAGGTGGTATGCTATGAGTCAAGGAAGTTTAATGATCATGAGTAGAACTATGTGACTTATAATTTTTAGTTGGTAGTTATCATTCATGCATTGAAGATGTGAAGACACTATCTTCTTGGAAGGAGGTTCGTCTTGATGAGTGATCATATTGGACTAAGGTATGTGTTTGACCAACCTAATATCAATGCCAGGCAAGCGAGATGGTTGGCTATCCTCAGTGAGTTTTAATTTGAGATCATATATATCAAGGGAAAGGAGAACAAGGTTGCCAATGTTCTCAATAGGAGAGTGCAGGTGAATCGTATTTTAATTGTGATCTCTTATAGGGAGGAAATTTTAAAGGAGAAGATATTACATGCAAGGAAACATGATGAGAAGTAGCAACGGAGTGAAGATGCTAGGGATGAGGAGCATCACCTCACAACAGATGGCTTGGTTAGATTCAGGAACATGATTTATGTACTAGATAATAGAGAGTTGAAGAAGCTTATTTTTAGAGAGTTTTATGTCAAGTCATAATCAGGCTACCTAGGATATCAGAAGACATTGACAGTTGTTAAGAAGTTCTATCATCGGGTGAGCTTGAAGAAATAAATGATTGAGTTTTTTCCAAGATGTTTGGATTGTTAGCAAGTGAAAGCATAATGTAAACATCTAGTTGGTTTATTACAGTCTATTCTGATTCGAGAATGGAAATGGGAGGTCATTTCCATGGACTTGATTACAAGTTTTCTAAGGACATTAAGACAACATTATTCCATCATGGTTGTCGTTGACAGGTTGCGTAAATTAGCTCACTTCATTGCAGTGAAGTCTACTAATTCAACTAGTGAGGTAGCCCAGATCTTCATCACGGACATAGTGAGGTTACATGGTATTCCAAGAAGATCATATTAGATAGAGATGCCAAGTTCACTTCCAAGTTTTGGAAGGATTTTTTTGTAGGCTTAGGGATAGAGTTAGCCTTCAACATAGCTTATCATCTGCAGACAGATGGAAAAACAGAGAGGGTCAACAAGATTTTTGAGGATATGTTGAAGATGTATGTCATGAATCAGAAAAGGAAGTGGGAGGAGTATCTTCTAATGGTAGAATTTTCTTATAAAAATGGATATCAGGATTCCTTAAAGATGAGTCCATTTGAGGCACTTTATGGTAGGAGTTGTAATACTCCCATTTGTTGGAGTGGTCCAGCAAATAGGGTGTTGATTGGACGTAATATGTTGGCTGAGATGGAGCAGGGGATGCATGTCATTAAGAAGAATTTAAAGGTAGCACAAGACATGAATAATAATTATGCAGATCAACATAGAGAATCAAGAATTTTCAAGTTGGAGAGCATGTGTACTTGCGAATCAAGCCCAAGAGGAGCTCCTTGAAGATTGGATAATGTGCCAAGTTAGCAACTCAATATTGTGGGCCTTTTGATATCCTTAAGAGGATTGGACCAGTGGCCTACCCACTTGCACTACCGCCAATAATGAAAGTACATGATGTTTTTCATGTTTCATTACTTAAGAGATATGTCCAGGATGTTGATCATGTGATTGATTGTTCTGTATTATAGGCGGAACCAAAGGGAGAATTCCAGCCAATACCTTAGAGAATTTTGCAGTGGAAACAACTCATGCTATAGAAATTAGCAATAAAGCAAGTTAAAGTGGAGTGGAAGCACTTTGGGGCTGATGAAGCTAAGTGAGAGATGGTTGATCAGATGCAAGATTTATATCCTTCTTTATTTGTTGGTTGAGCATATGTGTTTGGGTTATCTTTTTTGGTTTATATTTATATATTCATATGTGTATTGTAAATAATGCAATCAGTTGTGTTATAAAGCTCCAATAAGTAGTATGTTATAAATATTGCATCAAGTTGTGTTATAAATCTCCAATAAGCAGTATGGTGTTCATGGTTTCAATAGTTTAGTATGATGTAAATGTTGCAACGAGTTGTTTTATACAACTCCATGGGAAGCATGCTTTTCTAGTTATAAGCATCATTGAACACTGAGGATGATGTTCCCCCAAGGAGGAGGGGTTTGTAATAGCCCTAGCTGATTTTCCGTGTAAAAAAAAATAAGACCAATGTCATGGGACATGTATTCCAGGTTGAATGGTGGGAAAACATTATAGTGGGAATCACTTGTGATTAATTAATGGATATGGAAATTAGAAAAGGAATTGGCAAAGGAAAAGAGGCAATAAGTGGAATTTAATTATGAAAATAAAGGAAAATAGGATAAAACGAAGGTGAAGAGACACAAATTTGCATGCAAGGGAAATCAAAGGAAAAATGAAGGAACAGTGAAAGAAAAAAGAGACATCAATGATAAAAAGGCATCAGAGAAATAGTTCATAGATTTTGATTCAAATTTTTTCATTTTAGTTTTGGGCTCTCTTCATTCTTTCTCTCGTTCTCTCATACTCTTACACACTTAAAGTATTCTTGGAGAATCCTTGGAGAAATCTAGCATTCACTTGGATTGGAGAAAGTAAGGAAGCGCAAGGAGATAGTTCGATTAGTAGCTACAACACACTTACTTTGTAAGTAATAGGTTGCATGTGTGATCTCCTTGTTGGTTTTTGGATGCATGGTATATGCATGTCGTTCCTTGGTTATGTGTTGCTATTGGCATGGGGATTTTCTTGGATTGACAGTGGTTTCAACCTTTCCTTTCTATTTCCTGCATATCCATGGTGTAGTGGGTTCCCCATTTTGGTTTTTTCTATTATTTCTTAGGTTCCCTATGTTTGTGGGTTGGAACAAACAAGGTTCGATCCCTAGAACAACTTGGGTTCCCTGGAGGCTGTGGGTTGAGTTACTAGTTCCTGGAGCCCTGAACAACTTGGGTAGAGATCAATATGGTTGATATTAGTGATTTATGGACCATATAAGTGAGGTATCTTTGCTTGAGGGTTGAGGATGTTTGGCCTCTAGAATCCCTGGTTGGTTCTATTTTGTTTTAACCCTTATGATCCCATATTCATGCTTGGAATATGGCATGGTGGTGATTAGCTAAAAGAGAGATTTGATTAATCCCAATCTATGCTGGTTGGTACGTGGAAGTCCCTAAATTGGTTAGCCTTTTCATATGTGAATATGAATTATTTTCCTATTGTGATTTATTAGCACTTGTACTCGTTATTATGGTGATCTTATGGATGATTTTTAATAGTTTCTATGTTTTTTATATGCATGGTTTTATGAAGTGTTCTAGCTATGGCTCTTATTCATGATTTGATAAGTTACTAGATGGTTGATGAATGCATGTGCTAACAAGTGTTATTGTAGCTAGCTAGAGAGTACATTGAGCTTTCTTGGTGATTTTCATATGAAGTTTAGAAGTTTATGATCAGATATGCATTCATGACCTGTATCTTATATGTTTTTCATGTGTTTGAAAAAATGTCTATATTGCATTAGCATGTCTAGGTTGAGATATGGCTCAAGTTTTCATTGTTTAGCATTGTTATAATCATTTTTATGATTCTGGAAAGTTACAGGAAGTTCTAGGAAATGGTTTGGGTAAACTGAACAAGTGGCATTGGTCTCGCGATTGCATCCTCTAAAAAGGGGATTTTTGGTCATAACCACTGGTAGCCAGGATTGTGCATGTGATTATAGCCTCCCAACCACATGGATGTTGTGTTATGCATGCGATTGGGGAGCTTCTCTTGTGGAAAAGAGCTCCATCTCAGGGGTTGACCACTTGGGGTGGCTGTTAGGCTCTTGAGTGGTTTGTAGTCTCTTAGGGATGTAATTATGTGTTCTGGTTTGTAGGCCACACTTCCATAACTAGAACTTGGATGTCTTGTCATATCATAGTGACACTCAGGTCATGTTTACCCTGGAGAGTTTGTAAAACTGGGTAAATGTGGGACGAGGCATTACATAAAGTATGTGTGAAAAAAAAAATCAATTCTAAAGTTTCGTTCATTCTTACCTCTCGATATTATTATAAGTAATTAATAGTGTAAAAGGAATGGAAATTGCAAATAGAAATACATTACGAAGGTGTTTGATCTAGTCTTGCATGCCTAAATCCAAACTTCTAGTGCATCTCTCAAAAGAATGAAAGAAATTAGTGTTTGAGTTAGAGATTGTAGATTTGTGGACACTCCTATTTCTTTATTTATTGTAACTGCCTCACATTTTTTAACCTTTCCTATTTTAAATTCACATAGCTAACGCCTCATTTATGTGGTTTCTGATACCTTATAACCTGTTCTCTAACAAATTTCTTGATCAATGGTGATATGCTTAAGAAACTTGTAGCAATGTCCTCTTCCTGAAAATTCGGGAATTGAATACTGTAAAGGTGTAAGCAATTTGGAAATGTTTGTAGTCAATCTGAAAGATTAGATTTCACAGCAACTAACACTCTAAGATTGATGATAGTGAACTATGTGAAGCTGTTTAATGTCACAGTACATGATTCTCATGATACCTTGAATATGAAGCTTAATTCATGGAGGGAAATTAATTTCTACATAAAGGATCTTGTGGCACTTAAATGTGTGTCAACCATGGACTCGTTGATAAAAATTTTGCTGCAGTATTTTTGCCCGTGAATGCTTGTGAATTCTCTCATAGAAAACACACCAAACCAACCATTAAACCCTTTAACCATAAAACTCAAATCCTAACCCTTAAAACCCAATTTTTTGTAATTATTGTCATACAACACAAAATATGAATATTTACAATGTCCCTTGAGCACTCTTCAACCTTTAAATCTCCAAGCCCCCATATTATCTTTAATAGAAATGTAAATTGAATTCACTAATAGTAAGCATAAATGCGAGAAATATTTCAAAACATACCTTGTCCTTTTGACAATTTAGATAGAACATGGAATTTATAAAGGCGACCTAATATATTTTTTGCTTAGTTTGTTCATAGAAAGGTTAAACCTGATAAAAATTTGTTGTTATCAAACCCTATTAATTAATATCAACAAAGGACCTCCTCTTCCAGAAAAAATGAAATATATCACCAAAAATATGGTATAGAGAAATCAAATCTGTATCACATAGCCGACATGTAGCTACCACTGTATCCTAAATAGATTTCAAACCTGCCTTTATCCTCACAGTCACTCCATTTGGGATTTGTTGGATGTTCCACTAACATATATACACATATATTGATTTGATTATTACGAACATATCAAATCGAGTTTTTTTTATTTTTTTATTTTTACAAACATATCAATCCAACTTTTTTTGTTTTTTTATTATTACAAACATATTGAGCCAACATTTAAAAATCTTGACATACATACATACTTACTTACTTACATTATGCCTACACATATCCCCTATATTCTTTTGTAGAGTGCCTCTTGATGCAACTAATTATTCTAATGTTAATTTTATATAGCCCTACATGTAGGGTGCGCATTGAACATGCACTATCACATGAGATTTTGTATGACAGGAGGTTGAGGTGTCCTCAATCTCATGGTTGAGGCCTGTATATGGAAAGTGATCTAGGTCATGTTGAGGAAACTTAGTTCGTGTGAATTTCGCTTGTCCATGGGGGTAGTATGGACACCCTAGGCGATGATTACACCAATGGCATGAAAGGTTTGTATACTAATTATGATGACAATGCAGGACTTTTTCATCCCAACTTGCTTGTAATTCCATCGAGAAAAGGAAAGGTGCTATTAGTCGAATTGTTTCCCTATTGTATCAAATTATGTAAGGGTATGCATTTCTATATTAGATACTTGTATTTCTATCTATATCCATTCTAGATGTGGTTTTCAATTTTCTGGTTGGAAGTATTATGTTTTCTCTAGTCAAGTGCTCAATTAAACTGTAATATTAGCTTTATATTATCATCAATAACTATTTATCATATGACGTTGTGATGTCTCTAGAGTTCTATTTGTGCTGATTTTCACTAGTTCTTTAAATCTTGTTATGATCAAAGTGATTTAATAATTACGTCATTAGGGTCAATCCTTTGAGCTTTATTGTTGAGAATGAGTAGTCCCTTACAAACCAAAACATGAATATCCCTCATATAGAATATAAATATATTTTCCAAGTGAAAAATAATAGATTAAGATTAAGATAAATTTAGAGTAATATATATTAATGATTTATAATATTACTTCATGTAATTTTCTATAAAATAAATATTGACTACTTAACATTTTATTAATTTAATTATATAAATATCATTAGCAATATTACAAATGAGTTTAATATTAATTTTATATAACCTTTCATGTAGAGTGGGAATTGAATATACATTATCACATGAGATTTTGTATGATAAGTGGTCGAGATGCCCTCAATCTCATGATTGAGGCCTGGATATGGCAAGTGATTTAGGTCATGTCGAGGAAAATTAGTTCGTGTGAAGTTTGTTTTTCCATGGGGCTTGTATGGACACCCTGGGCAGTGATTACACCAATGGTAGGAAAGGCTTGCTTGATAATTATGATGCCAATTGCCTCTTTCATGGAGGATAATGGTAATCATGCATTCAAGTGTGATAGGGATCATGGTAATAGGTTCAAAGTTGACAATGTGGGGCTTTTTCATTGCAACTTACTTGTAAATCCATTAAGAAAAGGAAAGGTGCTAATGGCTAAAAATTTTCCCCACTGTAGCAGATTATGCAAGGGTACGCATTGTTGTATTGGCCACTTTTATTTCTATATGTATTCACTGTAGAGGTGGTGTTTGGTTTTCAGGATGGGAGTACTTTTTAACTCTAGTCAAGTGCTCAATTAAATGGTAGCTAGTTGAGCATTATATTGTCATCTATAACTATCCATCATCTAAAGTTTGATCTCTTTAGAGCTCTATTGGCCTAATTTTTCACTGGTTCTTTAAAGCTTGTTATGGTTGGTGGTTTGATAATTACATCATCAAGGTCAAGGCTCATTATCATCTCCATAGGGTGACATATTCCTCTCCTGGACCTAGTGCTAAATTTGATTTATGGCCATATTTCTCTGTCACTATGAAACAAAATCGTTTCTTGTATTCACAAGCCTAGTTATTGGTAGTGGGGAGGAATTATGCCTCTCTCTATCATTAGTTATTTATTTTCAATCTCTAGCCCTTCACGAGAGTGGATCTGTATCATCATAACATTGTTACAATTTGGAGCTTCAGGAGAGTGGTTAAGGAGGATTCTCTGGGTACTCATCATGACTACAGGCTATCCATATATACAACATGTCATGTCATAGATGTTGTTGCAGGTTTCATTAACAACTTTTACTTTATATGCTCACTCAGTTATTGTAATTTTACAATTATTGCTTGTTTATCCTTTGTTTATCACACATAGGCTAGTAGAGTAGGATGCTTAGTTTTGGGATGTAATAAAATATGTCAGAAATAGTAAATGTCATTATCTAATAAAATAATTAATTTGTGCTACTAGTTTGGTTTCCCTAATAACAAATCAACAACAACAACACAACAATTATTGGATATAATTTTTTTTTATCTCATCTTAATATAAGCATACGTGACACACACACATAGCTTAGTCTAACTTATAGAGGAAATAGTATTTTTTTAGAAAAATCTAGCGATACAATTTCAAGCAAGATTGTAATTTTTTGTTGTTTAAAATACATTTTTGAATACATAAACATATTCAACACCTTGAAAACTCCTGGATAACTTGAATTCTATAGATTAAACAACTTCAACTCAATTTTTTAAAAAATTCTGATAATGTCCTAGAAAAAGTCATTTTCATCCATAAATTATACTAAACACATAATTTAATTATTAAAAAAAAAAAACATAATCTAAAACCTTCTTTCCACTTTCCAAAAAAAACATGAATAAAAAATATTACACAATTTAAAGTAATTATATACTATTAAAAACAAATTTATGAATACTCTGAAGAAAATCATTTATTAAAATCTTAATTATATTTTCTGCAACTCACTAATAAAGCTGCCCTTTAATTAGTTAAGAAAAGCCATTTTTAAATTTGACTCGATATAAAAGAATATCATTAATTTTATTAAAGTATGAGAACGCCTTATCATTGACCTTTTTAACGCGCGCGAACATATATATATGTTTTAAAAAATTGGGATATATTTAAACAAATAAAGTTGTATATCATAACATCATAAACGCATTCAATTAAGAGTTTAAGAAATTAACACGCTCCATCAAACAAATTAGCTTAAATATAAGTTAATATAGTATTTTATTATTTTATAAACACATTTATAAAAAAAATATCAATAGAATTCGTATTGTAAACGGAAGAATATAAGTATAATTTAATTCACGTGTTTAATATAAAATAATACCATGATTAAGTGACCGATTTAATAATTCGTATCATAAACATAGGAATCAAAAGCATAGTTCGATTCACATGTTCATTTCCAGAATCATAAGATGCGAGGCTTCAAATTGATAAAGTTGATTCAGAGCATATGAACGTACAAAACCAAACTTTAATTTAACATTTTTTTTAAAGTTAATGTCATACCTAGAATAATGATTGGATATTAAAATAAAGTTTAATTTAACATTTTTTTAAAGTTAATGTCATACATAGAACAATGATTGGATTTTAATAAATATGTTAATGTAAATTAATACAACCATATTAAAGAAGAGTATTTAAACTATTCCTTTATATTTATAACATCAAAAATACATTTAAAAGAAGTATATCATCAAATACTATACACATTATTCAACATAAAACGTTGACCAAGTAATAAATACACATATAATTCAAGAAAGAAACAATCTTACATTACTTTTTTTATAATAAGTTCACTACTTTTTTTTTTTTTAAATTGGTTTTGTATGGCTTTACAAAAGCTTTCTGTGCAAATATCTCTAATCGGGGTGCGTACTTCGTGATCGATGAAATCAAGGAATTTAATGGTGAGAGTCTTGAAGTGTCAACCCACCACCTTCCACATGTGTGGCAAGGCTGGCAGGGTCATGTTGGGCAGTTGTGAGAGTTATAGTTGGGAGGGTGGCAATAGGATGGGCGTCTATCTCTATTATGGCAGTGAGGTTCTGAAGGTTTGCATGCAGGGTGGTAACCGGAGTAAGCAAGGAGATTGTCGCAGAGGCGAGCGGACAGACCAGGCTCGCATCCAGACCGCCATAGCGAGGGTGAATTGGTATGTTGTTTGTCCCATTGGTATGTTGTCTATTGCAATGCTGGAAGTCTTTGGGGTTTATGGTATGGGTTGGTAGGGTATCAGTTTGCGAGGTTTTGTAAGCCTGAGTCCTGCTTTGTTTTATTTCATGCTGAGTCCGGGAGTCCGCAGCGGAAATTGGCTTGGAGGTGCCACCATTTCCCTGCTTTTTGGCATTTGGATTTCCTGCCGAAGGATCCTCCTCACCATGCATGTTGAGAGGGTAGCTAGAGAGGTTAGGCAGGGTGGGGGGATTGCAAATTTGAGGCTCATTGAACTCTTGGCCAAAAGGCCTTGGGTAGTGGTTGAAAGCTGGAGGGACATAAACATCATCGTGATGGGCCGGCTGGGGGATACGGTGGCCTTGACTCTACAACACAGCAAGGCAGACCCGACACGGAACATGCATGATGGGTGTTGGGAGTCTGAGCGAGGCGGGGCTAAGGGAGAGCTAAGTAATTTCTTGCATCGAAGGGGGAATGTATGGGGCCAAGAGCCTTGCAATAATAGTGTAGCGTCTGAATTTTTTTATGTTGTCTCTAGAAATCGAATTACAAATTATTTTGAACCTAATTTGGATGGTGAACAACTCGGCCATTTTTTATGCATGTCAGGTGTATTGTGTACAGGTAAATTGCAAGGAACGAGTTTCGGGTAGCCTACAAGTAGGTGGTTCAACCCGTCGAAATGATTCCGCTGCCACATAATATATTATCGGGGGTGAGTTAAGATGGTTCAGGCAACGCCAAGCACATGCAGCCCAGCTCCGCACGACTGACAGAAAGGCAGAAAAGCCAGAGGAAAATATGAGGAAGGGGAGTCCCATAATCCGGGAGGCAAGCTGAGAGGCCACAAGCCGACAGTGAATATTATCAATGAAGCGACGAAAGCATACCACAAGGGCATCAACGAGGAAATTCGACAGCTCATAGAAAAATGGGAGATCTTAGTACCGAATCCCGGTCACACCCATGGAAGAATAACAAAGTTCAAACACACCCTCTTCCTTTACTAGTCAATGAAAGGAATCCTGGGCAAGGCCCCAGAACAAATTGTCTTGAACATGGCCATCACAGTGCATACATTCCCAGACTACAAAAGGGAATTTCAGAAAATCATGTTTCAGTCGCATAAGCAAGATGGTCGCCTCCAGCAGAATGAGAAACATTTGCCTTGCATCTTGCCAGCATATGAGCTTCCGGGGTTGAATATCAAAGACCCAGCACCAGTGTATTCTAGCTCGGCAAAGGATGTGGATCAGTGACCCAAGGTATCTTGTATTAGTTTTTGATGCTGATAGCATTTAATTTCAGTTGTAATTACAGTTATGTTAGTTTGCAGTTAAATAGAAAATAGATATGGACGTACAATCTTACATAGCTTGGATAGGGAGGATCAAATTGTTTCGGTTTTGGATGGAATTCCATGCTGTTAGGTGCCCAACAGACTTGGTTTCCTGCAGGGCAAGTTGAGGCCACCTAAGAAATCTCTCAGATGGTTGTAACTTGCTGATTAAATTTAATAGAAAAGGAGGACCTACCAAGCTTAACAAAAAAGAAAAAAGCTTTCTATGCAGATACATTAGTCATCTATTCATCATAATCAAGTTTTGTCAGTGGGTGGCTTCAACCTGCCCAAAGGGAAACCAAGTATTTTTGGCGATCTCCCTATAGAATAGTTCCAAAATTCAAACATCTTTAACAATAAGTAAAATAAAAGCATCAATAGTCAAGTCCCAAAATAGAATCCTGAGAGCAAACATAACATAAATTAAGAGTCTGATGAGATAATTGGTGACAGATATTTGGCACTCACACCTATAAGGGTTGAAATAGCAGAGATACATGGTATATGGCACTCAATATGGTCCAATCTAGCATCCATTCGTTCAAGACAAACTCGTTGATTTCATCACACCCTTTCAACATCTTCCAAGTTGGCAAAGATATTGTATTGTTCTTCTTGTTTCTTAGCAAGCTCCTTTCCCAACAAGGTTTTCATTTTCCAATACATGGAAAGGGTGTTGAAATATTCTTTTTTCCTACCCCTAGTATGACCAAGGTCAGGGATCCATTATTCATGTGCATCAAGAAGCTCATAATCAGAGAAGGCCAACCTTTCTCTAACAATCGAGGTTTCCATTTGACAAATTTCTTCATGAGTACTTGGGAAAACAACAACTTGAAATGTAGCAACAACCTCCTGGACTTGTTGTTGGGCTCTGTTACAGCCCTGAGGCCCTTAGCCTCGCCCTCCATGTGTATGCCTCATACGTTGACATTGCATAATAACTAGCAAGTGGAAACTCCTAAGCACAACATGTAACAAAACAAAGAGACCAGAAATTGAGGGTTAGGTAACACATAATTAAACAACTTAGAGGAGTTAGGGTGGGGAGACCAACAAAGGGTAAGACCTAAATCCTATATAGGAATACTCAATGGGAAAATTGACAACATAACCATCACTTAGAAGTACAAGGCCATGTCCACATAAAACCATTCTTGGGCCTAGACAAAGTCCTGAACTCGCAATACACCTGAAAATTTGAAATCAAAGCAGGAGCAAGAAATCCACAATAGAATTCACCACCAAGATACAAACTTAGAACCAAAACCAAACACCAATCACAACATCAGTGTTAGAATGAATAACATAAAAGGGATTAAGAATTACCTAATAGAAGTGATCCTTCTTGCAATAGGGATAGGGATGATCCTCTGAAACAATGGTTTGTGATGATCCTCTGAAACAATGGTCGACAAACCTGTGAGCCTAACTTTGTCCAACCCACGACGAACCTTGTCCAAATGATTTCTAGACTTTCTAATAAGCTGGTTGCCCTCCAATCCTCGTTCAGACCATGGCCAAATTATGTTTGTTCATCTTGCACTCTACTTCAACTTGGTAGTATAATAACCCGTTTCACACCATGGCCAAACCACTAATTAAATTTCTAATAAAAGGTATACCGATTGTTGCAAGCCGCCCCTAAATTTATCTCTGTCTCAGACCGAGCCTTCATTCTTAGAATTGCTAGTTGTTACTCTCAAAATCTTGCTTCCCCATTCACAACTTGTTCCTCTCCCTCTGCATTCGTCGTTTGCCATGGGTAGTGGAATAACTAGAACTTGCATACTTAAATGCCACCCCTTCATTAATTCTCGTCGTTTGCCATGGGTAGTGGAATAACTAGAACTTGCATACTTAAATGCCACCCCTTCATTAATTCTCGTCCTTTCCATGGGGTGGCAGGCACAGTCTGCCAACTCTTCCATTAACCTTGAAAATTATCCCATCGAGAGTTTAATAGGTTAACTATGTTTATATTATATTATTTTAATAAATGAATTATTATTCCTATTATATTACATTTTTAATACGTTAACTATTATTTATTTATATGTAAATTTTTGAGACGTCATGTACATAATAATAATAATACCGGGCACCGACATTATTATCACAGGAAATCAACCCTCATAAAATTTTATGCTACATAACGTCAGCAATGTCAACTCGACATTATTATGCACACGACTTGGATAGACGAGATATGATATTATATTCTATTTGTCCTTTTTTGGTAGTATATTACTTTTCCGTTGTTATCACATTGCGTTAAAAATATTTTTAAAAAGTGTAATTTAAAGATTTCATAAATTAGTTCGAAAAATAATGGAAATTTCGATAAGATTATAATAAAATAAAAATTTGGGTTATAGTTGTCAAATCTCAGGATTTTGGGTGCCCCTTGGATTTGATGGTGCTAAATCTATTTCCACCATCACAAAAACATTCAGACACTCTAATATTCTGATTTTTTAATTTTTTTTTACCAAATTCCCACAAAAAATTTGCTATCCAAGCAAATTTATAGCATTTGTAAACAAAGCTTTTGAAAATAATACATCTACATATATGGGGATAGTTGCGTACATACGTTGGTTCACTAAATTAAAGTCACGTACAAAAATATGAATACAAAATTGAAAGTAGGGCTTTTGTGGAAGGGGATTGGAGGATGGCGGAGCTCCCGAATATCTTGCCTAACAGGGGCTTAGGGTAATTTTCCTTAGTTTTACTGCAAGCTTGCCATTTACCTCGCAGTTCTCTGACTGGCTAACCGACTACGTCTGTTCCCTTCGTTGTTGCCCTCTGTCGCCGACGGTCACAGTGTCGTTTCCCTATTCAACATGGAAGAAGACATGGACTACGAGGAGGTGTATTACTCACCAGACCCATTTCCCAAGCAACCTATTTTTAGAGACCCTAACCCTAACCCGACAGTTGTTGGTTTCCCTCTGCTTTCCGTATCTGCTCCGCCCTAGTGGTCACCCTCCCTGGTTTCATTGCATCTTCCCTTCATTTTGGCACCCTCTCTATAGACTCACCTGCTTTGGATTGTCTGCCGCTCTCCCTAGCACACTCCACCTGATCGCTGCAGTCTCACCGCCCTCGCCCTCGTTCGAGCCAAACCCTCCGGAAGACATTCTTCACCTATCTAGCTCTCCACCGTCTCTGGACCAAGCGAGGACTAAAGTTGCAAATCATACAGCTGGGGGCCCTTCAACTCTCGGCTCCAACTCGACATTTTCTTCTGTAAACTCTCCATCTAGATGCTTCGAAACCCCTGTGATTAGGGTTTAATCGACACCTCAATTTCAACAGGACAGGCACACGTCTTCTGACCCACTTCAGGATCATCCATCTGCACCTCGGACTGGTAAGAGGAAGGTTAATTGCGTAAAGGATTCGTCAAAGGATTTCACCATCTGTTTCGGTGAGGGTATATCAATGGGTGAAGTCGTGAATAAGGCTAGCTCTATTCTGGTTGGGCACTTCCATGGCAGGGCTTATTCGGCGGAGAGATTAACCCTCTGGGTACATGAAATTTGGGGCAATACTCTCAAGGAACTGCCGAAGGTCCAAATCCTCCCTCGCAGGTGGTTTGCTCTGCATTTTTCAAAGGAGGAATACACAGATCTGGTACTTGCTCGATACTGGCATATAGAGATGGCTTCGGTCCTCCTTAAGCATTGGAGCCCTTTGTTCGATCCAAAAAGGGAACAGATTGGGGCTGGACCACTTTGGGTTCATTTACCGGGACTCCCACTTCAATATTGGTCGGAGGATGTTTTCGTCAGGATTGGGAATATGCTCGACACCTACCTTGACTATGATAAATCCTACATTCAGTCCAAGAATCGAACCCTAGCCCACATTTTGGTTCATTTGGATACTCGCGAGGGTTTTGGAGGAGAAGATCGCATTACAGTGGAGGAATTTCACTCGGGTTTAGATTCTGGACTATGAAGGAGTCCCGTTTCGATGTAGAAGATGTCATAAGGTGGGGAATATTTTCAAGGTATTCCCTCTGGTCAAAAAATCACTTGATCCTCCGATCGCTCCAGAAGCCACAAAGGGTCAAGCTATTTCTCTCCTAGACCGCAGCCCTATTTTGGCCCCAAGGGCCACTGTTTGGGCTACTTCTCCCATGGCTGTAAAATGTTCGCACAGGACAGCATCTCCTCCTATGATGCGCTCCCAGGCTACTGCTGAGGCTACGAGAAAAGTGGGTACTCCTCTTTCCTCTCACCCTATCTCCTCTGTATCTCATTCTAGCATTGCATTTCACGACACTTCATCTCTTATGAACATTACTCCCTCCATACCTGCTCTCTTACCATTCCCCCTCCCATCATTTCGACCACTGCTCCATCATTCCCTCCATCACCCTCCATTCCTCCCTCATCCTCTAAGGACTGGACTGAACCACCTCACTCATACAACTTGCACTCTTGCTCACACCCTGAAGATCATCCACCCTCCTATACAGGGCTGGGACTCACCCTCTCTGGATCTTTCACCAAATCGTCTCGTGGCTAAAAATCCTATCTCTCTAAAGCCATTCAAAAGGCTGGGGCAGAAGTTGTTACGGGCAAACAATCCACCTTGGACAGGGTTCTTAGAGCATTGAATACCCCGGGGCGGTTTCCCCCATGAAGTGGCTCTCCTTCAACTACAGAGGTATGGCTAGTGCCTCCAAAAAACTAGCCTTGCGTAGATTATTTAAAGCTAAGTCTGTGGATATCATTATGTTGCAAGAAACCCTTGGTGATGTTGATCTCATCACCATATCTTTGGCACCCTTAAAACCTGGTTGGCACTTTTATTCTCTTGATGCTATGGGGCGTTCTGGGGGGTTACCCATTGGTTACAATCCTCGAACCATTAAGGTCATATCATCGTGGGGTGGATTACGGTTTATTGGTATGGATATTTTCTCAACCGAACTTGGTATGGATCTCCGAGTCATTAACATATATGGAGGATTTCTAGAACCGATTCCTCAAACTATTGATAACTTCATCTGATCACCTGGTCCTTGGGGGTGATCTCAATTTCTCCCTGGGTTTTGGGAATCATGGGGTTCCCAAGCCCAAGTGGATCCTCTATCAGGGTATATGATGAATCTATTGGAGCAGCATAACCTCACTGATGTCCCCATGAATAAGTCCCTTCCTACTTGGAGGAACAGAAGGATTGGGGATGCAACTCTAGCTAGAAGGCTTGATTGCTTCCTGATTAAGGTGCCCTTATTACATCATTTAAATAGATATAGACAATGGGTGGGTTCTGGGGGCATATCTGATCACTCTCCCATATATTTGGAGATCCTTGGTCCCCATTCAAAGCCTAAATCCCCCTTTAATTTCAACCATGTGTGGCTACAAGATCCAGGATACGTCAAGCTGGTCACTGACTATTGGAAGGCAAATCCCATTTCGAGACATAGATCTCGCGCTGAAGGTTTATGTCACAATCTTTCTCATCTCAAGCATCTATCTATCACTTGGGCTAAAGAGAAAGTACAGAGGGATGATCATATCCTAACTCAATTTGAATCAGAACTGAGTGAGTTAATGGATGATCGTAACAAGGGGTTTACAATTGCAAATGAAAAATCCCATCTTATTGAGCTTGAGAAACAGAAGGATAAGATATTGAAGGAGAGAGAGGAAACCTGGAGACTCAAGAGCAGGGCCATCTAGCTTCAAGCTGGAGATGATAACACAAAATTCTTTCAGAATTATGCCAAGGGAAGAAAGGTGGCTAACACTATTTGGAATCTGCACTTACATAATGGAGGTGTGGCAAACACTTTCAATAAACTATCTCTTCTGGGCACCTCTCATTTTCAGAATCTCTACAAAACCCCTCTTGGGTCCAATCTAGTGGATATTATTCAAGTAGCTGGCCATTTTCCTTGGTTTTGTGGATGAAGATATGGCAGATGAACTCGACTCACCAGTGATGACTGCTGAACTTGAGGGGACCCTGAAATGGTTTAAAAAAGATAAAAATCTAGGGTCAGATGGATGGACTATTGAATTTTATCTGGCCTTTTATGAACTCCTGGGACAAGACCTGCTCAAAGTAATGGAGGAATGCAGGACCACTGAAAAATTATATGATGCCATAAACTCCACCTTCATTGCCCTTTTTCCCAAGTCTGATTCTCCATCATCTTTCAACGACTTTCAGCCCATCTCTCTTTGCAATTGTCTCTACAAAATCATTGCAAAGATTATTGCCAACAGGATCAGACCCATCCTCTCTCATCATATATCATCCGAGAAATTTTCTTTTCTTAAGAGTCGACAGATTCACAAAGCCATTGGCACTGCCCAAGAGGCCATACACTCGATCAGGACCAAAAATCTAAAGGGCATCATCTTAAAGATTGACGTGGCAAAAGCATTCGACCGTGTTAGCTGGCTTTACATCAAAATGCTTCTCATTCATCTGGGCTTCCCCCATGAATTCATCACCTCAATCATGTCTTGCATCACCACTGCCACCTTCAGCGTTCTCATCAATGGATCTGCTTCACATTTCTTTCATGCTGAGAGAGGACTCAGATAGGGTTGCCCCCTATCTCCCCTTTTTTCCTTATTGTCATGGAAGGACTCAGTCGGCTCCTTGCACAGGCAAAGAGGAATGGTCGACTATTTGGACTAAAAATAAATGATCTATGTTACCTCACTCATCTTCTATTTGTCAATGATGTCCTCATTTTTCTTGATGTTAGCATCTGAGACTCTACCTCTTTTGCTAATATACTCTCCCTTTTCTCTCGGGCTAGGGGCATGATGGCTAACCATGGGAGATGCACTATTACCTTAGCCCACACATCCATCCATGAGTCTCGATATGCCCAAGAGCACTTCCCATATTGCATCCTCCCTCTTGATCAGGGTTTTAAATACCTGGGGTTCTAGATCAAACCCCTGTGCCAAAAGATTGCTGATCGGATATGGTTGGTCATAAAGTTGGAGAAAATGCTATCAAATTGGTGTCATCGATTCTTATCTAGAGCAGGAAGACTAGTGGCATGGATACCCAGAAGCATCCTTGCCCGCCTTCAATAGATATGCAGTAGATTTCTTTGGAATGGTCATCAAGATAAGAAAATTTTTGCATGGGTTAGTTGGAATAAGATTGCTCTGCCCAAAAAATGGGGAGGTTGGGGATTAAAAGATTTAAATCTTTTTGTGCAAGTTCTTGCTGCTAAAATGGGATGGACACTTCTCACTGGACAGGACCTCTGGATCACTGTCACTTATCACAAATACATTTGGCCTCTATAGCTCATGGACGGGGTGCGTCTGCCAAGATGGTCTAGGATCGACATATCTTCTGTTTGGCAAGCTCTGCTTCACTCCTTACCTATCATTCGTACTAATTTGTCCTGGAGGATAAATGATAGCTTGCATCGGCCTGGATCCCTGGATTGGTGGAGGCAACCGATACCATCTTCTGAGAGAGCTAATCCATCATCTAAATCAGAGAGATATCAAAGTTATTGCTCACATTACTGATCAGAATAACACCTCCATCTTTGCACAGGGATGGAAATCTGCTCATTTATTCAATATCCCACCCCAATGGCACCAACCATGGCAAAATTACAATTCTGCACTAACTGAATCTCACATCAGAATTAAGGATGGACCTGATGAACTTATGTGCTGCCAAGCTGATAATGGAGTTTACACTCCTAAAGTTGGTTATCTCGGGCTGATTAGTAGCAGACAACCGAAGGTTGCTCAAGATTGGTGGTAGGCTATCTGGAAGCTAAAAACCCCACCGCGAACTAGGCTCTTTTTCTAGTGTGTGCTTAGCAAAAATGTTCCCACTGGGGAATCTTTAACCCATCGTGCCATATATGGACCGCACTGGTGTGTCCTCTGTAAGCAGGGCTCATAAACAATTGAAAACCTTTTTCTAAAATGTGTTTCTACAGTAAGCCTTTGACAATCCATCTCTACATCGATCCAATTTGCTAGCAGATGGGAAGGGGAAAACATAAATCAAGCCTGGAGAAACTGGTACAACGCGCATCGCTGATCAAATCTACTTTGCCTCCCTTTGCTTATATGTTGGTCTATCTGGCTAACCTGGAACATAATTATTTTTGAGGATGGTGTTGCTAGATGGCAGATTATTTCTGCTAAGATCATCTCCGCCTACCATGAACTTCCTGAATTCACAGTGCCTCTCCCTCGACGATCACTTGCACCTGATCCCATAGATAAATCTATCCCCTGGGCATACTTTGACAGTGCTACACAAGAACATGGGTGTGGGGGAGGTTTCCTATTGTATCTATCTGAACATCATCACTTTAAGGTTAAGATGGGACTTGGAAGAGGGACAAACAATTATGCTGAATTAATCACCCTCCGACATTTAATGCATTTCTCGCTAAGCCATGATTGCATCAATCTACAGATTTATTGAGACTCAAAAATCATTATAAATTGGTTCAATAACATCACTTCCTGCCATTCACACACTCTTAGAATTATTTTGGATGAAGTGGTCATATTCAAATCTCAATTTAACTCCATCTCATGTCATCACATTTACAGGGAACATAACAACAACGCTGATAGGCTTTCCAAGGAGGCCATGCTTCTACCCAGAGGCCAATGGATGATTGTGGAGCAGAGGGGTACTGCCCATTACCAATACTACCACAGGCCATATATTGAACAGGCATATCATAGGGTAGATGGGCCCTAAATATTTTTTGGGACATATCTAGTCATAATATTTTCATTGTATATACCATAGTATGTTTTTATATTTAGACTATATATTTTGCTATCGCCCTGCATGGTGAATCTATATTGTAGATATTTCAGTTATGGTTTTCTATTTCAGACTCTATCATGCTATCGCCTTGTGTGGTGAATATGTTTTATTACTCAGCACCATTTTTGGAATGGACATGGATGTATTTGTTTTTGACTTGTACACACTGATATGGCTAAGAGCCAAATACCGCATATGCTACCAAGCATATACTATATGTAATTTTTCAAAAATAATGAAAGATTACCATTTTTCCTTTGGAAAAAATGCATCTACCTATATAAAAGTAAAAAATTATAATTTTGAAATAGTATATAAAGTAAAATTTGATGAATTTGATATTATATATCATTTATTTTTATTTTTAATAAAAAATCATAATGATTAAAATAAAATTTTAATTATATTTAATAAATAAAAGGTTTATGACCAACCATTTGCCCATCAAAATTTATTTCTATTTATATTTCTTAACAGCACAGAACTTCTTGTGAACCATTCACATTTCTTCACATTAATTTACAATCTTCCATAAGAATTTCTTAAAACGTGTAATGAGATGCGTATCTCAATGTTTTTTTGGTTGATAAAAAGATTTGGCGAAAGATCTTCACGTGGCTTTCTCTGTCATTGCCTAATAGCAAAGTATTTTCATGCGGTTCTCATCATTCCGGGCATGCCATAGGGGCAACTAAGATGATTAAGCATTATATGAGACAAAGGCATTCATGATAATAGAATAACAACTAGCATTTGCACCAGATGTTGCAAAGGAAACGCCGTAAGGCATAAATTGAAGAACGCAAGTACAACAAAAAAATACTTTCATGAAAAATAAAAATACTTATAATGAATTTATTATTAGATATTCATATATATTGCAGTATATATTAGCCCCACTAATTTTTTCCCTTTATTAATGTAACCTTTCACCAGTATGGTCACTATAATATCAAATACAATATGTGTCTTAACCAAAAACCATTATGAAAGTCAAAATACTTATATGTCCCATATCCCATATAAACCATAATATACTTTGATCACTCTTGGAGAATTGCAAACCCTTCCAAAATGCAACTTCTAACCACTATTACCATTAAGAAAAAATGGAATTTATTACCTTATAATCCTTAAGGGAATAACTCTATTATTAAGTAAACCATAGTGCAATATGATTTTTAACACAATGAATTCTAAAAATTATGACCCCTAGTACACTCTCATCATAAACACATTGTAACTCCTAAAATGTTACAAGACATAAACTTTAATACCTAACACATTAACTATAACATTAAAACTATAACCTATATGTACTTAAATTGTCTTAACATAGTGAAGGTAGAGAAGAATCAAGTGTGGATCTTCAAATTCAATCCCACGAGAAGTGGATATAAAAAATGTTGATTATTATGTAGATGATATTTTCACTATTGACATTGACCCCAAAACCATTTTATGGGAGAAACCTATGGTAATGATGTTGATGGGTACTCATTATTCTCCCATTAAATGGTATTCTACCATTAAATGGTATAAATGTGGCCTACATTTTGTAAATAATTTAAGGTCTTAATGTTTGTATGCTTCTGGCTCTTTTGAGGCCATGTTGGATTGAAAGTCTGAGTTCAGGATTTGGGTAATTGCTAAAGATGGTGTCAACTGGACTTGCTGAATCAGAGAGGTGAACAAGAGCATGGATGCCATTGACAGAGTTTGCTTACCCACATCCTTGAGAATGTTGTTTTTGTGCTGTGCATATATCAACTGAGAAATACCCAGGTTTTTGAAGGTGATCTAAAAGGGGTTGAAGTTGTGGGTTATTGAATCGGGTGTACATTGACTGATAGAGTATGAGTGTTTTATGCGATTGAAGGTGGGCTTGTAATTGAAAATGGAGAGGAAACAAAATGACTTAAAAGAGCTAACGCAACAGGAACTGAGTGGCATTTTAACTGGGGTGGAGAAAGACTCAGAATGCTCTTGATGGTTGCTTGCTGAGGCTTGAGCTTGAGTTGCCATGAGATACTGGAGATGGGTCTAATCACAAAACCGCTTAGATAGCCTAAAATTCCAATCTTTGCACATTTAAACCTACTCTCAACCATCAAAAAACCACTAGTCTAGCCTAAATTACAACACAAAACAACACCGACCTATCTACCGTTAGGCAACTAATTAGAAAATTGCGCATATGAGAGCATTGACATGCTTTGACATGTGCCTTATGTGAACACATTTAGTGCTCAAACAGTAGAACCAGCCCAATGTTACAGAAGTATCGATTCGAAATAGAACATGCAGAAACCCATTACACAACATTAATGACAAGCATGGCAGTCGCAGAACAAACCCTATGATACAGAGACCTGACATAAAAACCCAACCCCCTTATGCAGGGGACCATTACAGAATAGTTGAACCAACAAAAGTGTCTATGTGACATCAGAAACCAAAACTATTTCATGAAACGTGTCATTTTTAAAAACACTTATGGAAGAAACCATAATGATGAGATAGTAAAACCGTATAGTGCATATTCAGATTGCAATTATAGAGATCAACAAAGAGCTCATCGAGAACAACAGAGATCCAAATAAAAAAGCAGACAAGTTTACAGAACATCAAATACCAAGCCCAGGGACAGTTACCAGCGTATAGCTCTACCATCAATAGGATTATTACATGGTCTTTGAAGAAATCCAAAGAAGCAAATAACAAAAATAAAATCCACCGAAACCCCTCAAAAACCCTAACAAAACCAGTGATATAGCCTAAAATTCCGAACTTTGTACATTATGTGGATGGCCTAGACCTTGTAAGGATTCTCATTTTCCACTCTTACTTGTCTTACAAAGCCTGCAACTCTTGTGAAATCTTCACTGCTTGGGCTAACTTGTGCACCGCTACAGCCATGCGTAGCACATTCAGAAAATTGAAAACGATGCCAATTGGCTCTTGCTATGAATTTGAACAACATAATCAGAATTTATAATTCTTCTTTTAAATTCTTTTGCTATTTATTAAACACTATTCATCCTCTCTTTCGATTCTAAAAATTAAAAGAAAGAGAGTAAAAAATAGTAGTAAAACTGTATAGTGTATATTGAAAACTTTAACATGGGGATGTCTTTTCAATTCATTTGCAGAGATCTGCATGCACACACTTAAATGTTCACTCTTCTTTTGCCAATCATTCGATATCCTATTTCTGGTGTGTGAATCGAAGCTTAGTTTTGCACTGCAATAGGTAGGTGCCACTGCCAATTTTATAGCACTCGAGAAAGAAATATGCCGTCTACAATAGAAGATGTCCCGACCCAGGATGTGAATGCTGTCGAAAAGCTGCGTCCAATGGAATAAATCATCTTCAAGTTCAAGATAAATATATCTTGCCTCCCAGTGAACGCCCCCACCTGTCTGAGGTGTCTTACTCTGAGAGCATTCCGGTGGTGGATCTCCAGGACCTGGATGGCCCTAACAAAACAAGGATAGTTGAAGAAATCCACCATGCTTGCGAGGAAGATGGCTTTTTCCAAGTACATCATACTTCGATCCCCCTTCTCTTGCCAGTGCTTTTCTTTTAATATCTCTAGATTATCCTCCACGCACACCAAAAAGGACCTATGTTACAAATTAAACTTGCCATGGATATTCTAGAATATTTCTTATCATTTTTCTATTCCTGAAGTTTTTGAGGCTATTACTTTCAGAGTTGCAGGATTATTTAACCTATATTTTTAATGTCAGTCTGATGTGTTAATAAAATCTAGTGACTGGTTCAAGTTTCATATCTGAGGGTATGTACTATTCTTTTTTATGGCCACATATCTTCTGGTTGATCTAAGTGCGTGCAGATAGTGAACCATGGTGTGCCAGAAGGAACCATGCAAAGCATGATGGAAATTGCCAAAGAATTCTTCGAAATGACCGTGGAAGACCGAGCATGCCAAATTCAATAGAGGGTAAATAAAATAAGTCCAAACTTTGGAGGAACGATATTTATCTTGCATATGCTTTTATACAAAGAGATCGCAGGCAACTATGCTATGAAGGTGAGAGCTCTGATTTTAAGGCTGTTGGTTGCCGTTTTTGAAGCTCTAGGGCTCAATTCTAGTTACTTGGACAGAATCTTCGGAAAACAGACCCAACTCATGGATATAATGTACTATCCTCCATGCTCGAAACCGGATATTACTCTTGGCACACCACGCCATTTAGATGCGCATGGCATCACTGTTTTAATGCAAGGCGAGGTCGAGGTCAGTGGTCTACAAGTACTCAGAAATTGAAAGTGGGTTGCTGTAGAACCCATACCCAACGCTTTCGTTGTTAATATGGGAGCTCAACTGTAGGTATTTAACAAGAGCAAGAGTAGATCCAATACTTTATTTCCTCCTGAAAATTTGACAATGTTATTGTTAATGCTAATGCTAATGCTAATAATTTATCAGGTTGTGACCAATGGGAATTTGACAATGTTATTATTAATGCTAATAATTTGTCAGGTTGTGAGCAATGGTAGATTCAGAAGTGTGGAACATCGAGCAGTGACGAATGCATCTGCTGCACGTATATCAATTCCTACGTTTTATGGCCCCTCAGAGGATGCCTTCATTGCCCCTGCAGCGTCCCTCGTTGATGAATAGCATCCGGCTCGGTACAAAGGATATAAGTTTGGAGAATTCATGAGAATTTTCTGGAGCCAGGAATTAAATAATAAGACAGTGTTGGACCATTTCAAAATCGAATATGCAGAGAACAACGGTGAATGAAATTTGTTGTTGAATTTGATTTAAGGGAGCCATTATCAACATTATCACTATCACTGGACCATCCATTAACCCCATTGCCCTCTGGACGAATAAAAGATGATTACATAGTTTTAACTATTGAACATAATTTTATTTTCAATTCCAATCTTCGCACATTTAAACCTACTCTCAACCATCAAAAAACCACTGGTCTAGCCTAAATTACAACATAAAACAACACCGACCTATCTACCGTTAGGCAACTAATTGGCCAATTGTGTGTACGAGAGCATTGACATGCTTTGACATGTGCCTTATGTGAACGTATTTAGTGCTCAAATAGCAGAACCAACACAATGTTACAGAAGTATCGATTCAAAAGAGAACATGCAGAAACCCATTACACAGCATTAATGACAAGTATGGCAGTCGCAGAACAAACACTATGATACACAGACCTGACATAAAAACCCAACCCCCTTATGCAAGGGACCATTACAAAATAGTTGAACCAAAAAAAAGTGTCTATGTGACATCAGAAACCAAAACTATTTCGTGAAACATGTCATTTTTAAAAACACTTACGGAAGAAACCATAACGATGAGATAGTAAAACCATATAGTGCATATTCAGATTGCAATTAAAGAGATCAACAGAGAGCTCATCGAGAGCAACAGAGATCTAGATCAAAAAGATGACTAGTTTACAAAACATCAAATACCAAGCCCAGGGACAGTTACTAGCATATAGCTCTACCATCAACAGGATTATTACATGGTCTTTGAAGAAATCCAAAGAAGCAAATAAACAAAAATAAAATCCACCGAAACCCCTCAAAAACCCTAACAAAACCACTGATATAGCCTAAAATTCTGAACTTTGTACATTATGGGGATGGCCCAGACCTTGTAAGGATTCTCATTTTCCACTCTGACTTGTCTTCCAAAGCCTGCAACTCTTGTGAAATCTTCACTGCTTGCGCTAACTTGTGCACTGCTACAGCCATGCATAGCACATTCAGAAAATAAAAAATGATGCCAATTGGCTCTTGCCGTGAATTTGAACAACATAACCAAAATTTATAATTCTTCTTTTAAATTCTTTTGCTATTTATTAAACGTAATTCATCCTCTCTTTCGATTCTGAAAATTAAAAGAAAGAGAGTAAAAAATAGTAGTAAAACTGTATAGTGTATATTGAAAACTTTAACATGGGGATGTCTTTTCAATTCATTTGCAGAGATCTACACGCACGCACTTAAATGTTCACTCTTCTTTTTCCCATCATCCAATATCCTATTTCTGGTGTGCGAATCGAAGCTTAGTTTTGCACAGCAATAGGTAGGTGCCACTGCCAATTTTACAGCACTTGAGAAAGAAATATGCCGTCTACAATGGAAGATGTCCTGACCCAGGATGTGAATGCTGTCGAAAAGCTATTGTCCAATGGAATAAATCATCTTCAAGTTCAAGATAAATATATCCTGCCTCCTAGTGAACGCCCCCACCTGTCTGAGGTGTCTTACTCTGAGAGCATTCCGGTGGTGGATCTCCAGGACCTGGATGGCCCTAACAGAACAAGGGTAGTTGAAGAAATCCGCCATGCGTGCGAGGAAGATGGCTTTTTCCAGGTACATCATACTTCGATCCCCCTTCTCTTGCCAGCACTTTTCTTTTAATATCTCTGGATTATCCTCTACGCACACCAAAAAGGCCCTATGTTACAAATTAAGCTTGCCATGGATATTCTAGAATATTTCTTATCAGTTTTCTATTCCTGAAGTTTTTGAGGCTATTACTTTCAGAGTTGTAGGATTATTTAATCTATATTTTTAATGTCAGTCTGATGTGTTAATAAGATTCTAGTGACTGTTTCAAGTTTCATATCTGAGGGTATGAACTATTCTTTTTTATGGTCACATATCTTCTGGTTGATCTAAGTGAGTGCAGATAGTGAAACATGGCGTACCAGAAGGAACCATGAAAAGCATGATGGAAATTGCCAAAGAATTCTTCGAAATGCCTGTGGAAGACCGAGCATGCCAGATTCAATAGAGGGTAAATAAAAGAAGTCCAATCTCTGGAGGAACGTATTGCAACAAGAAGAAGTACTTATCTTGCATATGCTTTTATACAGAGAGATCGCAGGCAACTAGGCTATGAAGGTGAGAGCTCTGATTTTAAGGTTGTTGGCTGCCATTTCTGAAGCTCTAGGGCTTGATTCGAGTTACTTGGACAGAATCTTCAAAAAACACACCCAACTCATGGATATAATGTACTATCCTCCATGTCCGAAACCGGATATTACACTTGGCACACCACGCCATTCAGATGCGCGTGGCATCACTGTTTTAATGCAAGGCGAGGTCAATGGTCTGCAAGTACTCAGAAATGGAAAGTGAGTTGCTGTAGAACCCATACCCAATGCTTTCGTTGTTAATATGGGAGATCAATTGCAGGTATTTAACAAGAGCAAGAGCAGATCCAATACTTTATTTCCTCCTGAAAATTTGACAATGTTATTGTTAATGCTAATGCTAATGCTAATAATTTATGAGGTTGTGAGCAATGGGAATTTGAAAATGTTATTGCAAATGCTAATAATTTGTCAGGTTGTGAGAAATGGTAGATTCAGAAGTGTGGAACATCGAGCAGTAACGAATGCATCTGTTGCACGTATATCCATTCCTACATTTTATGACCCCTCGGAGGATGCCTTCATTGCCCCTGCAGCATCCCTGGTTGATGAACAACATCCGGCTCGGTACAAAGGATATAAGTTTGGAGAACTCAAGAGAATTTTCTGGAGCCAGGAATTAAAGAATAAGACAGTGTTGGACCATTTCAAAATCGAATATACAAAGAACAACGGTGAATGAAATTTGTTGTTGAATTTGATTTAAGGGAGCCATTATGAACATTATCACTATCACTGGACCATCCAATAACCCCGTTACCCTCTGGATGAATAAAAGATGACTACATAGTTTTAACTATTGAACATATTTTATTTTCAATTCCAATCTTTGCACATTTAAACCTACTCTCAACCATCAAAAAACCACTGGTCTAGCCTAAATTAGAACACAAAACAACACCGACCTATCTACCGCTAGGCAACTAACTGGCCAATTGCGTGTACGAGAGCATTGACATGCTTTGACATGTGCCTTATGTGAAGGAATTTAGTGCTCAAACAGTAGAACCAGCCCAATGTTACAACAGTATCGATTCGAAACAGAACATGCAGAAACCCATTACACAACATTAATGACAAGTATGGCAGTCACAGAACAAACCCTACGATATAGAGACCTGACATAAAAACCCAACCCCCTTATGCAGACGACCATTACAGAATAGTTGAACCAAAAAAAAGTGTCTATGTGACATCAGAAACCAAAACTATTTCGTGAAACGTGTCATTTTTAAAAACACTTGCCGAAGAAACCATAATGATGAGATAGTAAAACCGTATAGTGCACATTCAGATTGCAATTACAGAGATAAACAGAGAGCTCATCGAGAGCAACATAGATCCAGATCAAAAAGCAGACAAGTTTACAGAACATCAAATACCAAGCCCAAGGACAGTTACCAGCATATAGCTCTACCATCAAGAGGATTATTACATGGTCTTTGAAGAAATCCAAAGAAGCAAATAAACAAAAATAAAATCCACTGAAACCCCTCAAAAACCCTCACAAAACCACTAATATAGCCTAAAATTCTGAACTTTGTACATTATGGGGATGGCCCATACCTTGTAAGGATTCTCATTTTCCACTCTGACTTGTCTTCCAAAGCCTGCAACTCTTGTGAAATCTTCACTGCTCGGGCTAACTTGTGCACCGCTACAGCCATGCGTAGCACATTAAGAAAATTGAAAACGATGCCAATTGGCTCTTGCCGTGAATTTGAACGACATAATCAGAATTTATAATTCTTCTTTTAAATTCTTTTTCTATTTATTAAACGCAATTCATCCTCTCTTACAATTCTGAAAATTAAAAGAAAGAGAGTAAAAAATAGTAGTAAAATTGTATAGTGTATATTGAAAACTTTAACATGGGGATGTCTTTTCAATTCATTTGCAGAGATCTACATGCACGCACTTATATGTTCACTCTTCTTTTGCCCATCATCCGATATCCTATTTCTAGTGTGCGAATCGAAGCTTAATTTTTCACAGCAATAGGTAGGTGCCACTGCCAATTTTACAACACTCGAGAAAGAAATATGCCGTCTACAATGAAAGATGTCCTGACCCAGGATGTGAATGTTGTCGAAAAGCTGCTGTCCAATGGTCTGGTCAGTGGTCTGCATGTACTCAAAAAAGGAAAGTGAGTTGCTGTAGAACCCATACCCAACGCTTTCGTTGTTAATATGGGAGATCAACTGCAGGTATTTAACAAGAGCAAGAGTAGATCCAATACTTTATTTCCTCCTGAAAATTTGACAATGTTATTGTTAATGCTAATGCTAATGCTAATAATTTATCAGGTTGTGAGCAATGGGAATTTGACAATGTTATTATTAATGCTAATAATTTGTCAGGTTGTGAGCAATGGTAGATTCAGAAGTGTGGAACATCGAGCAGTAACGAATGCATCTGCTGCACGTATATCAATTCCTACGTTTTATGGCCCCTCGGAGGATGCCTTCATTTCCCTTGCAGCGTCACTGGTTGATGAACAGTATCCGGCTCGGTACAAAGGATATAAGTTTGGAGAATTCATGAGAATTTTCTGGAGCCAGGAATTAAAGAATAAGACAGTGTTGGACCATCTCAAAATCGAATATACAGAGAACAATGGTGAATGAAATTTGTTGTTGAATTTGATTTAAGGGAGCCATTATCAACATTATCACTATCACTGGACCATCCAATAACCCCGTTGCCCTCTGGATGAATAAAAGATGATTACATAGTTTTAACTATTGAACATATTTTATTTTCTATTCCAATCTTTGCACATTTAAACCTACTCTCAACCATCAAAAAACCACTGGTCTAGCCTAAATTAGAACACAAAACAACACCGACCTATCTACCACTAGGCAACTAATTGGCCAATTGCGTGTACGAGAGCATTGACATGCTTTGACATGTGCCTTATGTGAAGGCATTTAGTGCTCAAACAGTAGAACCGGCCCAATGTTACAAAAGTATCGATTCGAAACAGAACATGCAGAAACCCATTACACAACATTAATGACAAGTATGGCAGTCACAGAACAAACCCTACGATACAGAGACCTGACATAAAAACCCAACCCCCTTATGCAGGGGACCATTACAGAATAGTTGAACCAAAAACAAGTGTCAATGTGACATCAGAAACCAAAACTATTTCGTGAAACGTGTCATTTTTAAAAACACTTGCCGAAGAAACCATAACGATGAGATAGTAAAACCGTATAGTGCATATTCATATTGCAATTACAGAGATGAACAGAGAGCTCATCGAGAGCAATAGAGATCCAGATCAAAAAGCAGACAAGTTTACAGAACATCAAATACCAAACCCAGGGACAGTTACCAGCATATAGCTCTACCATCAACAAGATTATTACATGGTCTTTGAAGAAATCCAAAGAAGCAAATAAACAAAAATAAAATCCACCGAAACCCCTCAAAAACCCTAACAAAACCACTAATATAGCCTAAAATTCTGAACTTTGTACATTATGGGGATGGCCCAGACCTTGTAAGGATTCTCATTTTCCACTCCGACTTGTCTTCCAAAGCCTGCAACTCTTGTGAAATCTTCACTGCTTGGGCTAACTTGTGCACCGCTACAGCCATGCGTAGCACATTCAGAATATTGAAAATGATGCCAATTGGCTCTTGCTGTGAATTTGAATGACATAATCATAATTTATAATTCTTATTTTAAATTCTTTTGCTATTTATTAAACGAAATTCATCCTCTCTTACGATTCTGAAAATTAAAAGAAAGAGAGTAAAAAATAGTAGTAAAACTGTATAGTGTATATTGAAAACTTTAGCATGGGGATGTCTTTTCAATTCATTTGAAGAGATCTACACGCACACACTTAAATGTTCACTCTTCTTTTGCCCATCATCCGATATCCTATTTCTAGTGTGCAAATTGAAGCTTAGTTTTTCACAGCAATAGGTAGGTGCCACTGCCAATTTTACAGCACTCGAGAAAGAAATATGCCGTCTACAATGGAAGATGTCCTGACCTAGGATGTGAATGCTGTCGAAAAGCTGTTGTCCAATGGAATAAATCATCTTCAAGTTCAAGATAAATATATCCTGCCTCCCAGTGAATGCCCCCACCTGTATGAGGTGTCTTACTCTGAGAGCATTCTGGTGGTGGATCTCCAGGACCTGGATGGCCCCAACAAAACAAGGGTAGTTGAAGAAATCCGCCATGCGTAGGTGGAAGATGGCTTTTTCCAGGTACATCATACTTTAATCCCCCTTCTCTTGCCAGTGCTTTTCTTTTAATATCTCTGGATTATCCTCTACGTACACCAAAAAGGCCCTATGTTACAAATTAAGCTTGCCATGGATATTCTAGAATATTTCTTATCAGTTTTCTATTCCTGAAGTTTTTGAGGCTATTACTTTCAGAATTGTAGGATTATTTAATCTATATTTTTAATGTCAGTCTAATGTCTTAATAAGATCTAGTGACTGGTTCAAGTTTCATATCTGGGGGTATGTACTATTCTTTTTTATGGCCACATATCTTCTGGTTCATCTAAGTGAGTGCAGATAGTGAAACATGGCGTACTCGAAGGAACCATGAAAAGCATGATGGAAATTGCCAAAGAATTCTTCAAAATGCCCGTGGAAGACCGAGCATGCCAGATTCAATAGAGGGTAACTAAAAGAAGTCCAAACTCTGGAGGAACGATATTGCAACAACAACAAGTACTTATCTTGCATATGCTTTTATACAGAGAGATTGCAGGAAACTATGCTATGAAGGTGAGAGCGTTGATTTTAAGGCTGTTGGCTGTTGTTTCTGAAGCTCTAGGGCTCGATTCCGGTTACTTGGATAGAATCTTCGGAAAACACACCCAACTCATGGATATAATGTACTATCCTCCATGCCTGAAACCGGATATTACTTTTGGCACACCAAGCCATTCAGATGCACGTGGCATCACTGTTTTAATGCAAGGCGAGGCCAGTGGTCTGCAAGTACTCAAAAATGGAAAGTGGGTTGCTGTAGAACCCATACCCAACGCTTTCGTTGTTGATATGGGAGATCAACTGTAGGTATTTAACAAGAGCAAGAGCAGATCCAATACTTTATTTCCTCCTTAAATTTGACAATGTTATTGTTAATGCTAATGCTAATGCTAATAATTTATCAGGTTGTGAGCAATGGGAATTTGACAATGTTATTATTAATGCTAATAATTTGTCAGATTGTGAGCAATGGTAGATTCAGAAGTGTGGAACATCGAGCAGTAATGAATGCATCTGCTGCACGTATATCAATTCCTACGTTTTATGGCCCCTCGGAGGATGCCTTCATTGCCCCTGCAGCGTCCCTGGTTGATGAATAGCATCCAATTTGGTACAAAGGATATAAGTTTGGAGAATTCATGAGAATTTTCTGTAGCCAGGAATTAAAGAATAAGACAGTGTTGGACCATTTCAAAATCGAATATGCAGAGAACAACGGTGAATGAAATTTGTTGTTGAATTTGATTTAAGGGAGCCATTATCAACATTATCACTATCACTAGACCATCCAATAACCCCGTTGCCCTCTGGATGAATAAAAGATGATTACATAGTTTTAACTATTGAACATAATTTTATTTTCAATTCCAATATTTGCACATTTAAACCTACTCTCAACTATAAAAAAACCACTGGTCTAGCCTAAATTAAAACACAAAACAGCACCGACCTATCTACCATTAGGTAACTAATTGGCCAATTGCGTGTACGAGAGCATTGACATGGTTTGACATGTGCCTTATGTGAACGCATTTAGTGTTCAAACAGCAGAACCAGCCCAATGTTACAGAAGTATCGATTCGAAACAGAACATTCAGAAACCCATTACACAACATTAATGACAAGTATGGCAGTCGCAGAACAAACCCTATGATACAGAGACCTGACATAAAAACCCAACCCCCTTATGCAGGGGACCATTACAGAATAGTTGAACCAAAAAAAAGTGTCTATGTGACATCAGAAACCAAAACTATTTCGTGAAACTGCTATCGATCTAACAGAAGTTATGCTTGCATTGATTCTAGTGGTTATGCTGCTGGATCTCTTATTGCTCGTGCTATAAGCTATGCTGCGTATGAAAAAAACAATTATATGGTTATTGCAAAGATTAGTTCGCCCTCAAATCTTCAAACAACAGTAGCAAATATTATACCATGAACTAACCTTATAAATCTCAAACACAAGAAGAAAATATTATAGCAGGATAAACCCCACAATGTTGCTCAAGAAACCACTTACTATAGTCCCAGTTGTTATTTCTGTAACGAAATAGTTAAAACATATTGAATTTTGAGGGCAAGGTTCTACACAAGCCTTCTGAAATAAACCGTAAGAGATACAAACGAAAACAGACCCTGATGAGTATGTCTCATATTCTTATATATTCTTTTGTAAGAAAGAGAAATAGAGAATTAAGGGAAAACCAAAACAAACACTGATGAGGAATTGATCACTTGTTGAATATTTAAAAAAAGAGAAGGATAACCCGAAAAGGCTAGGGTATCTCGTAGAATCTAATCGCCCTAGCCTCCGCTTCACACAGTTAACCAAGGTCCAAGCATACCTGAACCTCTTCTTCAAAAAACAATGGAAACCTCGAAGAAATTAAAAAGCCCCTTCAGTTGAAGAAACAGTAGAAACCTCGAAGAAATTAAAAAGCCAGAGGAGTTGGTTGCAAGCACGGCTGAATCACCTGTTGAAGTCGGTGGTGATCTAACGAAGGAGCTGGTTTGGTTGAATTTATTGTTGAAGAAAAAGAACTCGGACGGTTGAAGAAGTTGAAAAGCAAAGGAATACCGAGTCGGTTTACGATTAAGTAGGAGGAGTCGGTGGTGATCTAACACCCAATATTGTTTTAATAAAACTGTACACGATGGCAGTTAGGTGAGTTCGTTTCAAATGGAAACGCCTTACATCGTAATTAATTCTCTATTTCTAATATTTTAGTCTACATGCATGGTTAGATGTATGCATGGTTAGTAATTTCTAGTTTTTTAGAGTTAATAATTAATTCTCTATTTCTAATATTTTAGTTTACATGCATGATTAGATATATGCATGGTTAAATGTATCCATGTGTAGTAATTTCGAGTTTATTAGAGTTATCAATAGTTCTCTATTTCTAATATTTTAGTCTACATGCATGGTTAGTAATTTCTAGTTTTTTAGAGTTAATAATTAATTCTCTATTTCTAATATTTTAGTTTACATGCATGATTAGATATATGCATGGTTAAATGTATCCATGTGTAGTAATTTCCAGTTTATTAGAGTTATCAATATTCTCTATTTCTGATTTTCCTATTTTTTTTGTTTTGATCTTAAGCATTTCTAGTTTAAAGTTATTAATTAATTCTCTATTTCTTATTTTTCTAAAAAGAAATAGTGTTTTTGTTTTCTAGTTTAGAGTTACTAATTAATTCTCTATTTCTTTTATTCTAATTTTTTTTTTTATCATCGTTTAGAGTTATTAATTAATTCTCTATTTCCTTTTTTTATCATTTTTTTTAGAGTTACTAATTAGTTCTCTATTTCTTTTATTCTAACTTTTTTTATCATAGTTTAGAGTTATTAATTAATTCTCTATTTCCTTTTTTTATCACTTTTTTGTTTTAATCATATTTTAGAATTATTAATTAATTCTCTATTTCATTTTTAATCCATTAATTCTAATCATATTTATTAATTATTTTCTATTTCTTTCTTTATGAAGAAGATATTTAGAATTACTAATTAATTCTCTATTTACTTTTTATGACCAAAGATTTTAATTTATTGAAAATTATTTATTAATTAATTCTAATCAAATCTTAAAATAACATTAATCCTTGTGTCTAAAATTTTATATTAAATTTTATTAATATAAAATTAGACCTTATATTCAAAATTGTATCGATTTAAAATCTTATTGTCACCGCATATAATTTTGAATGAAGTTAGGGATAAATTATGGCTGCTCATCAATGAGACCTAAGGTGTCATTTTGAGATGAGAAACGAAATATGCCACCGTCTTCACTTTCACCTTATTGCGTTAATAAGGTTAAAAAACCCAACGCTAAAAATCTCTATTTCTTAATACAGATTAAAATACAATTATTTTAAAAATATTTCACTATTTTTCTTAATATCTTTAAAATATAATTATACAATTATAATCTATCAATATCAATCCACTTTCACTTTCATATCATGAAATGAAAAGATTCATTATAATTCTGACAATTCTATTGAGTAATATAGACTAACATAGCAGCAACTGAGGAAACCAAAATAATTACAAGGGCGTTTATCCAATATAAAATTACAGCTACGCTACCTTAAAAGCAAATGAGATAATGCTATGGGTATAACATTTGTGCGTAGCCGCAGGTTATTTGGTCAAAGAGTTTTGGCCATGAACTTAGCCCCTACTGCTTTAAATGCAACAAAAAAACCGCAGGCAACAATGGTGCACAATGCAGCCTGTGTAGGTGTCAGCAATTTATATATTTCCTTCAATGTTTGAAGCCGAAGTTGGTCTGCTTTAAAAAACAGATTGAGGAGATCTGGAAGCTTTGAGCAGATAACTTCCTGCCCTTTAGACAATGTCAGGGCATCTCCCAAGCCCACTCCACTCTGGAGGGTTTTCACAAGTTCCTGTTCAACTAAAAGCATCTGAAAACATTTCAAACTTAATTAGTTAGAACCTATCTTATTTCATAAAATGTTTTGCCAACGCTAGAAAATATAAAATATAATTGCAACTATCGTTGGAAAACTGAAATATCAAAAGTTTCAGATTTAATGATTATATTTGTTTTTTTGGCAACAGTTATCACTGGTTATTATCTACGAATAATATGCGCTACTTGGAATTACTTGATGTAACATCAGGCCGGATCTGCCAGATGCTCGGGTCCTAGGCAGTCAACTGTTTCTTTCTATCCTTAAGCAAAGAGAAACCGATCTAGGGCATACTCCAAATGCATAATAATTATATTTGCTATAATAAACCATCTATTTTGCTATAGGTACACAGTTTTTTTTTAAATGTAGTAAGAGTTGTTCCCCTTCCTTTTATATTGGTCACATTAATCAAATTACATCTTAATAAAATATTTCTTTTTGATAATCAGTTTAGAGTTACCTGTCATTGGATTTCACATCTATGAAAAAATCCTTCACAAAAATCAAAACAATTTAGAAATCATGTAACAAAACAAAGAAGACAGCAATTTGCCTATGAAAAACCATATTTGCATAATACAAGCTGAAATAGTTAAAGGTTTTGATCCAAAACTTTTACAAGCAACCTAAACCATATCTAGTTCAGACAATTAAACGTTTTGCAGAATCACTGAGACTTTCTCAAAGCTTATGATCTATATAATCCAAAACATTTATCATGATCACAAGGGATAGCAGCATATGAGAAAGTTCAAATCCTGAAAGTTAGGGAAATTTGGAAGTTCACCTTAAAATCAGCATACTGATTTGAAATCCTAGATAAACTTTGGAACTTCACCTGAAAATCAGCATGCTGATTTGAAATCCTAGATTCCTCGCAACTTGTAATCTCTTGCAAGACGTTCAGTTACCACAATTGGTTTTGAGAAAGCATCATATTATTAGACATCGGCATGCCTAAAGTACAGCACAGAATTTGTATCAAACGAAAATAGACCCTGATGAGTATGTCTCAGATTCTTTATATATTCTTGTGTAAGAAAGAAACAGAGAATTAAGGGAAAACCAAAAAAACACTGATGAGGAATTGATCACCTGTTGAATATTTGTTGAAGAAAAAGAACTCGGACGATTGAAGAAGTTGAAAAGCAAAGGAATACCGAGTCGGTTTACGATTAAGTAGGAGGAGTAGGTGGTGATCTGATCTAACGCCCAATATTGTTTTAATCATCTAACATTTTAACGCCCAATATTGTTTTAATCATCTAACATTTCATCGAACGTTGCAAAACTGTACAGAATGGCAGTTAGGTGAGTTCGTTTCAAATGGAAACGCCTTACGGCACAAAGATATTCATGATAATAAAATCATAATTAAAAAAAATGTGTTTATTTAAAATTATAAGAAAATATTAATAATAATTATGCCTTAGGGGTAATTGATATGAGAAAGGTAATCCAATAATAAAATAATAATTATTTGATAAAAGTATTCATGATAATAAAATAATAATTAAAAAAATTTGTTTATTTAAAATTATAGAAAAAATATTAATAATAAATTAAATAATAATTGTGATTAGTAAATATTGAGTACAATTAATTATATTTTATTATTTGTGAAAAGAAAAATTTATGAAGGATGACGACACCATCTATTTTGTAGGGGAATATGGTACAATTGTATGTTGTATGCCTCTCGCACAACTATAAAAAGGGTGATCAAAGCATTCATAAATTAGCATGGTGCTATAAGGTGATCATGCTTCATTCCAAAGAACTTATTATGTAAAAGGGAGATCTATTGGCCCAACCATCATGATGGAAACATGGTAAATTATTTGGAAACTTAGAAAGAAACACGAGAAATGAAACTATTGGCCTTTTTAAAAAATCATGATGTTGGACACCTCTGTTTCGATAGGATTTTACGAATAGGTCTAGTTTTACACTGTAAGTCTTTTGCATTTGGTTGTTTTTTTCTTAATCACATTTGCAAGGTCCGAGACATTGTTATCAAATGGAATAGAAACCTCTTTGCCTTAGCTCGGTAAAAAATTTCCTCTTAGGTTCCTTTTGATCTCCTTGCACTCATCCTAAGCTTTTTAAATTTCAATCTCAACCTTTCTCCTATTTGATTGGTTCTATGATTGTGGCTACTTTATATGGCTTCCTATCTATATTGATCTAGTTATCCTATATTTAAAACCTAGGTTGGTCAAGAACAAACCTTATAAAGTCTACAAAGTCCTAGGTTCCTGCCTCCTTTTTCCAACGCTAATTTGCAATTTTAATAAGCCCATACTCAAGCAAGAAATTCTCTCAAAGGCCATCCACTAGTCCTGATTGAGCATCGTTCTCTTCATTTTAGTCTACTTTGTGCTCTCAAGTTAGACAAAAGGTCTCACTCTAAGGACATCACTAGAGGCAAGACTAAGGGATTCTCCACAAGTCACCATTCTTTGAATCTCAACATCTTGATCTCTTTCTCTCTACACAATATTCTTGTCTCTTTTAGGATACTTGTGTTTGCTAAGGCCTAATGGTGGGTAGTCTCAGAGATAGGGGCATTTATTTGGTTTCGAGCACACAAAAATAGCCACTTACTTAGAACACTTGTCTCAATTTTTCCTCTTAGCTAGGCTATTGGTACTCCTCTCTTATCCCATCTTTGGTTTTATTCATATTGTTGGAGGAAAATCATGCCTCATGGGAGGGGCTCTCACGCAAGAAGACATCACTGCAACAATGCATGTATGTCTACTCTCCAAGTCCATGCAATAATAGATAACTCAACTAATGTTTACTACAACAAAACCCCTCCACATTTCAAAGGGAAATTAAGAATGTGGAGAAGGAATCCAAGATTGAACACCGATTTATGGAAAACAAAGAATTCTTGGAGTAGGTTGGAAACTAGGTTCCAGATACAAGCTATACAAGAGCAAGGCACAATAAATACATGCATACAATGGATATCTAGTGGCAACTCAAGACCATAATGGGTAAGTTGTTAGTAGAAAGATCAAATTAATAGGAGGAAATTTTACTATGATTGGACGAGGTACGAAAACAAATCAGAAAGTTAGATACCAAGGTGGCACTATGGCCAAATAACTCACTAATTTGAGATTTATAGACTCAAAAGAAGACACAAACCCACCTGTCACTATCCAGGTAAATTCCCTTATTGAATAGACTCTATCATGGCAATTATTGTTATGCCTATTTGTACTATTTTGAAGATAAATGATGATAGAAAAAGCTCTCAAGCTTACAAAATAGGTCCTAAAATATTGAGTAGGCGGTATCTTATAGGCTTTGTTATTAGTTTTAGACTAATTTTTTAGATGAATAAAAACA
>APFE031104269.1:15139-36883 GCA_000404065.3 Pinus taeda | reverse complement strand
TATATTTCCTTCTAACAAAAGTATAACATTATTAACGTATATTTATTGGTTTGTTATTAGCGAAACCAAACCAATAGTACCAATAAGTGACGTTAATCCATAATATCAATTCAAAATTGGTAACACAATAATACAAGTTAAGAGTTTGATCAAGTTTGGACATGGACTATAAAATTTAAACTTTAAACTATTGCCTTGAGCTACACACTAGGAATCCACACTAGAATATTTACATCATTTACATAATAGATTCAATACAATCCAGGGATCAAAACTAGGGAACTTTCAGCTCTTTGATTCTAGGAAAGTGTTAATCACAAAATACATGCAAGTGAGGAGAAAAATGGCTAAGTCCTAACATGGATTTACTATGGGTAAGTAGAGCCATTATTTATCACACGTGCCAAGTGACTTGGATCTAAATTCCCCTTTTCCACTCAAAAAGTGTATTAAAATGCAAAAATCCATGTACTTATAAGTTTTCCAATCAGCGAAATCATTGAACTTATTGCTACCTTATCATCATCCAACCTATGTGATGCAACTCCAAACTTGATGCAACCCTAAACTGGAAAAATATCTTAAGAGGTCCTATGATGGCCTTTTTAAATATGAACAAAAATTTATAATCTAAACATTTAACTAAAAATGAAATCCATCTATATACTTTTAGGAGCCTTTGGACTCTCTTCAAAACTAGTGAGCCAAAAATCAACTAACTTCCTTGCCATCAAGGATGCTTTGGTTTTTAGCTTCTTCAAGTAGAGTGGCACTTCATTAATGTTAAGAAGACTTTCCGGTTGAGTTCTCAATCATTCCACCAAAAATTTTCCCGTGAGTTTTGATTTGTTAGTACAATTCTATATTTTTGTGATACTTGTTTTCCTAGTGCAAGTGTTCCCTATGGTGGGGATCCAATGCCCCACACTATCCTCTACTTCTACATTAGATAGGAAGTTCATTTCCACTTGATAATCTTAATCTACATTATGAATTTTGAGGGGAGAGTGTTCTCCCTCAAAGCTATAACATATCATTTGGTTTTTAGTTTAGCTCTAGCGTTAGCTGGTGGCATAGAGTTGACACCCCCTGCAATTAGAGTAAATGGTGGCTCTTGACATTCTTAATAGAAAGGATGAAGAATTAGGACATGAGATATGTGAGGTGAGGACTAGATACATACTGGCAAGGGGTAGTGTAGAATAACTTTGAATAGTGGTCACAGCCAAGAGAATTGAGAAAAGGGGAGACATTTGTGTGTAGAGAGAGAAAGGAGTGGGAACCCACTACTTAACAAAAAGGAAATCCAAGCATCAAGGACTAGGTTAAAAACGGTTTGGGGAAAAGGTGAAGAGTCCACGAGATGAATCAATACATAGAATCTCTAGTAAAAGAAGGGGTTACAGACAAAAGAGAGAGAGAGAAAGGGATGACCACCAGCAAAATAGAGAAAATCTAAGCCAAATGCATAGGGAAGAGAGGAGGAATAGGTCCTTTGACCTAGAGACTTGAGAAAACTCAGTGTCAAGAGGTATATGACCCAAGAAAATGAATGAAAAATGATAACAATAAGGAATGAAGATGCTAAGTCGATGTGATTATCCAACATATTTCCTAAATCCACCACCATGTCTAAAGGGACGCCCAGAGTTGCCAAAGAAGGAAACAACATAATATTTTCCATGAATCAGACCAATTGTGGATTGAATAAATGCAATGAGATCATGTATGTACCTGGAGGTCTATCTTGCACCTAGTGTAGGATTCATTTAATCTAAGCACTAGTTGGTAATGTACTAGGGTCTTGTGCACATGGATAGTCATGAGTGCTCACCTGTCATTGGGGGGGAGTAATATGTTAGGGAAATATCAAGAAATTGTTGTCTTTGAGTATTCAGATCACTTTCATTAAAGTAGAGATCAAGAATGTTTGGATCAAAGTTAATATCTTCATTTTCTAGTTTGGAATCAACTTTATTCCCTGTATGTTTAATTGTGAATCTCCTTCCACAATTAGAACCAGAGTAGTTGTTCCTTATAATAGCCTGTAAGACATTTTCCAGAGAAAAAATGTATGCTATATTATTGTTGTCCACTCCTAATGAGCATATAAAAAGAATTAAAATTGATCCCTTGTCATCCCAAAAGGCTTCCCAAAAACTTGCAAGACCTGGGTTTCCTTCTAAGGAACCGTCAAAGTTAATATTAATAAAAATTGGAGGATTCTATCAAGACTTCCACATGGGTGGGATTTAGGGATGAAGGAAGGGATTGTGACATCCCCTAGTTAATATATCTCCAATTGTAAATAAATTGTAATTAATTAAAGGTTGAGATAAAGGGAAAATGGATTCTAGATTTCTTGAGGAGGGATATTGCTTAAGACATGAGTTGTGTTGAATATTACTCATGTCTAGCTAAGTGGTTTTAATTGGGTCAACTTAACAATACATTTAACTGAAAATAAGAGGATAGGACCAAGTGTCCTTTAGCTCTAATAGTAAGCAACAAAAGGACAAAAAAAATAAAATGCATCATGGGCAACATTGTTTGAGTAGTTTACTCGCATGGAGTTGGGAAAGAGACAAAAAAATTGTCTATTTAGATAGAATTCCCACATGATTGCAAATACATATAGGTAATGGAGAAGAAGGCACTTGGATTCTCTTACAAAGAGCTCATAGTGGAAAATAGCACTTAGTGAAGAGCATTGTAAGAAAAACTCCTCCAAGGGTGGAGGTGAAAACATAGAGAGAGGGCAGCAAATAGAATCACAATAATCACCCTCTAGAAAGGTTATAATAGCTGAAGAACCCTCACAAAGGCTTGTTGGGTGAAAATCAATATAGAGAGTAGTGGTTTTCCTGTAGGGTTGAAGAACCCACTAGAAGCTTGTGGATTGATGAACCTACTGAATTTGGAAGAGGCACTTAGGTGCTTGTGAAGGTTGATGAACCATTAGGAGTTGCCTTGGGGTTAAATATTTGGTGCTTGATCACTAATGAACCCCCTGTAGGGGTGATATATTTACCCATTTGTTGACAGTGTTGGATCTGCCAACATTTAGGGGATCTCCTTGATATGAGGTCCCAATTAAACCTCACACTATTTGATGTAGGAATCTCATTGGGTATGATGGCCCAGTTTCCAAATACTTGGAGATTTTCCTCGGATCTAACTTTCAGCACACGAAAGTGTTGCAATGGTATCTTCGAAAAGTAAGGCGAGTGTGATTGGTGAGCGTACAACGTAACTGTGTCTAGGTTCTCTTATTGCAAAAGGGGGGAGAAAAGTGAACCTCTAAGTGAGAGGTAGTAGTACCACCCAGGAAGAGGCACACGTGAACCAGGAATTCTTGTCCAACATCTAGTGAATAGTCTATAGCAGATGCGATAGTCTTTAAAACCAAATAACATGGAAAGATACGTCTACCGTCCAACGAAATAGTCTGTAGCAGATATGATGGTCGTTATAATCGATGAGCAGGAAAGGTTTGTCTAGTATCTTGTGGAATAATCCACAAGGATGAGACAACAGTGACAACCATTACATCATACCCCCAACAAGATAAGCACTAAAACAAATGAAATAGTTCAACTATCTTAATACATGTGAAATAACATGAAATATAAATGCTCATAGAATAGTCTTACAAACATCCATAAGTCATGCATGGAAAAGTGTTGGCCTGAAAAGGATTCTGTATTAAGAAAAAGTTCCAAGACACATATTTACATCATACATCACTATCCCTAGTAGTGGGACCTTGGAGCAACTCCTTGCTCCTCAAAGAACTAACTGGAACTCTCTATGCTTTGCGGGAGGAGCCAAGGTGAAAATTACTCTACTCATACAATGAGGGATATATATAACCAAGGGGTGATGCTTGACCATTGTGACTCTTTGACTACCCTCATGACTATTCAACTTCCTATGACTTTTCAACTGACATGATTCTTCATATTCATGTGTGTCCATTGGACTTCCACTTTACATTACATTCATTTTACAATAAACATGGCTCATAATAGTGATGTGGCCTTTGACAACTCATGACACAACTTGACATGACACTGCTGACATGGAATAGCTTACTAAGGTGGAAATTTCAAGTTGTTGTTAATGTTGGGTGATAGATGTGTTCTTGGATGTGGTTTCTCTTCTCCTCTACATAGCTTGATGATGTGAGGCCTTCAATGATCTTTGGTATTGAGAGGTGGTTGCATGCATGTGTTCCCTTTACTTGTTATTGATAAGTTTCTTTCTTCGTCCAGTTGTAAGTAAGTATTATAGCATGTTTGCTCCTTTTCCTTCTGCATCGTCTCGCCGTGATCTAACAGTGTAACTGTTCCTGCAATTCACTCATGACGGGATGACATAAAATCCAAAACTCACTAGTCTAAGATGATGCACTGTTATCCATGGACTGGGCCCAAGACAGGTGACAAGATAGGAAAGAGGGTCCAGTAACTGTGCATTGCACAGTTCTAGGTGATAGGAAGGGAGGTTGGTCACTAAGACTATGCAGAGCGCAACTTAGGCTTGGCTGAGGAACTTTTGAGCACAATCCTCACTACGGGGAAAAATTGCATAGGGGCCACTGAGAGACAGGATTGTGCAATTGAGACTATTAGTGGCTAATGCAATATGGGACCCTCGGATGCAGGTTTGCATAGTTTTTAGAGACAAGGAAGGATTGGGTAGTAGAGGGGTCTGGAGGACATATCTACACAGTTCTTGAGATCAGTGATTGTTGGGCACAACCCAACTTGGCTAGATTTAGGGTAGATTTTGGAAAGAAATCCAAGTTTTGTGGAAGTGCGTAGTAGAAAAGATGCCACGGAGTACAAAGTGAACCGCGCTGTAGAGCAGTGGAGCACAACGAAGATCATGCAGCAAAGGCATTACGCAGCATTGGGGCTTCATGACAAAGCCCCTTTTGTTTTGTAAAAGCATTAAAATATTGTAAAGTTGTTGGTTTTGGGCCATAGCCCCTTGTATTTCGGAAACCATGGTATTGGGTCCATGGTAATATAATGATGTAAATCCCTCATGTAATAGTACATATAGGGATGAGTAATAAGAAGATAAGGGATTATATGATGATGTATTGGATCATATATGTGTTTATGAGGCAATTTTGTGCTTTGTATCTTTGAGGATGGGTGAGGCTCCACAGTTGTGTGTGCAGAGGCATGGGTCTGTAGATCAGCGTGAAAACCATCTGCAGCTAAGTGCGTAGACCGTCCCCAGCTTCATGCATAGACACCCTGTAGTTGTGTGCATAGGGAAGAACTGTTTGTTGTACGGAATTCATATTATAAGCAATAGTTCTTGTCGACGTAGTCCCACATCGGGATAAACCATGGTAAAATTTGTGTCTTAGTGTTCATTTGCTTATTATCAACACTTTATTTAAGTACTATACAGATTATGAATGTTTATGTTATGCTTAATTGATGAATGTAACTGATGAGCACTAATATTGCAGTAAGCATGCTGCAACTATTAAGCTACCAGCTTTACTTTATCAACTCGGGGTTCGTACAAACTTGGAGGCGACAGTGCTATATACAAAAGTAAAAGTGATGGTTCTGCCTTTTGTCATTGTTCAGCTGGTGAGAGACCACTAGGGTTTTCAAGCCAAAATTCTATGGGTTCAGAAGAAGCTTGGTTCCTTGATGAAATAAATAGAAATATACTCTAAGAGAGAACTGATCTACTACAATAATGGAAAAGACTGAAATTCAATGCTAAGGCACACCATTTCCTAATTAACTACTAAGAGCTATGCTTTGCAATGATGCTAAATTAACATGAACAAAATGCTACTATCCTAAGCATGGAAGTTGAAAACATCAAACACAACTGTTAGGCATGTAGAGGACTGTAATAAATATGTTTTGTCTTTTTATGCTTTTCATGAAAAATCAAGTGTGCAAACTAATCTCTTTTGGTGATGTGGCAGGTGGTTTAGAGATGTTGATGGATGGCTGGAAGGTTTAGGAGATGGTTGGAAGGTTTTGGGGACTCTTGGGTGACCTTGGGAGGTTTTTCCTCAATTCGGCCTCAAAATAGACCACTATAGGATAACCTACAATATGTACTAGAAACCTACAGGATTCCCTGTATTTCTACAGGATGCAACCGTGAGAAAAACGATGGGTGTTGGAGGTGATGGAAAGCTTAGGGAAGGTGGTTGATGGGTTGAATGGAGTGAGAAGAGGACTAGGATCACTCAGAACTCAAAACCAAGTTTAGGAGATGGTTGGATTCGCTCAAAATGCTTGAGGAAATTTCCATGTAAAATGATGAAATGGGTGAAGGTTTTGATGAAAACAAGAAATGCCTATGGGTGGATGAAATTGGAAGGTTGTTGCTGTTTATGAAATTTCTGTCTACTTCTGAAGTACCTAATCTACATCACACATGTGTAATTTCCAAAAAGTCATGTAACAAGAAAAATTCTCGTGAGCTAGAAAAGCAAAATTTAATGAACTAACTATCTACCTTATGCATGAAGAACTTGTTGAATAAAATGGAATCATGGATGAGATCTACTGCAAGAATGAAGATATAAGAGATGGCAATGAAATCCTACTATGCAAAAATGATCAAATGCTAGTTTAAGTACAACAACCTCTAAATATCATGAGAGAAAAGGAAATCTATCTTTTTGGGCTGCATAAGGGTCTTTTCCTAAAATCATGATCCCAGAAGGAAGAAGTGAGGTCAAGACACCTACTGACAACTTTGTGGAGCCTCTTTTATCCCTTCAAACCTGCTACTAAAGTAAGGCACAAATGGAAGCAAACTAATAATCAATTAATCAATTCTACACTACTTGCAACGAAATACTTCTAAAAGCAGTTTAGCCATGAATCTATGAAACTAAGCTAAGCATAAAGATATAGGAATATGAGCCTTTGCTACTAGGGTTGGGCCCTAACCCAAGAGCTTCAGCCTCTAAGTTAACTCAGTACTGAATCAAGAATAAACTCATTCTTATTACCAAAATAGGAAATTACATCAAAAAGTCTTCCACAAGTCTGGAGCTCAAAAATAGCTAGAGTTTTACAACAAAAATTTGAATCCTAATGAGGCTCTAGGCTTTTCTACTTATACAACTGAAGTCCCTAACATATTCCTTAAATTTAGGGAGGCTCAGCTCCTAAACTCGATATGAACTATCTCTTTGTCTATCACTTGCTCGGCTACCTTCTAATCTTCATGACTTGGTTGCTTTTACTCCGAGATGGTGTGATTTGTTAGCACTCCAGGAAGCTCTCCTAGGTTGTAGCTCAGAGATGCCTGGAAACATATAAATCTTCAATATCGTTCTCTGAACTATTGGAATGGATTGGGGTTTGGATCAATTCAGTTGACCTTTTCAACTCTATTTCAATCAAAACATGCATGAACACCCTCAGCGAGACAAGGCTTTCAACCGCTAATGCTCAATAGATTATAGATTCAATGGATAGATGGAGAATACTGACTATACCAGCAGATGCATACATAACACATATGAATGGCTAGCTACAGAAATCAAATGAAGCTTACAAATATAATTTATCAATGCAGAGATAAGATGACAGTTATCTGGCATTCGACACAAAAGAAAACATGAATAACCCATTCAGTGCAAGCTTAGAACAGAGGGAAATATGGGGATTGAACATATAACAACAAAAGAAGCTTGTATTATTGGAATGAAGATGAGACGCTGAGAGGAGTAGAGTCTCCATAGTATCCAAAAGTTGAACCCTTGATCCTTTGAGATTTCAACCTTTTATAGGCCTTTTACAATGCTCTTGAACCCTTTGAGGCTCGAGAGGTCTTAATCTATCCTCTCTGTCTTTTTAACGACTTGATGCCAGGACTAGACATGCATGAGCTTGGAGGTCTCTTTTTTCTAACAACAATAACCAAATTCTGGTAATTTTGCCTTGCTGTCCAGTAGCTCGCTAGTGCCAACGATGCTCCAATGACCATTGTTGTTGGTTTGACTGTGTTGCACTGATGTTTTTCCCTTTTTCGGTTTTTTGTCTGCTCGAATCCCTAAAATGACCTCTTTCTATTTTACACAGAGAAATGTGTTCAAACTGTGAAAATCTGCTGCGAACACTGCTCATCTGGACTTCAAAATTCCTTAAATCTAATCTATTCTCCTATCGGGTCCATCCTTAATCATTGTCGCAAGTCGCTTTGGCCTTCTTCCAAGGATTCCCTTTATATTTTGGAAATACATTTAAAACATTGAAAATAACGTGGAAATTGGTTCCCTCCGGACTTCAAATATTATATGTTTCCCTTCACGAACCCTTTCGGGTCCAGGTCTTATCGCATCAGTGCTGTTTCTTCGTATTACGTTAAATAACGAAAAGATGCAAAATACATAAGAAAATGCCTTTAGGCAGATCTCAAATCTTATACAATAGCTTTAAGGAACCATTTCGGTTCGAGTTTATCACATCGGACATCTATATAGGTATAAGCCCCACTCCTCTATGAAGCTCTGATGCGATATCATGTTGCGATTGATCACAATCACATTTCGCTATAACCCGGGTCGTTTGGTGAGCACTCTATTGTGTTGGCCGATTGTGATTCTGCGATGCAACGTGGGCTGTTGATCTATGCACTTGATCGATGGTCCATGTTGACTCTGCCAATCACCATCGCAAGTTCCACATAGTCTGTGCCGATATCCGCTGATTGCCATCACCGATTGCGATCCACCAACTGGATCTGGACCGTTCATTGGCCATCTGACGGTTGTTGTGCATTCATTGCTCAAGCCTCCACTGCTTTGTTTTTCACTGCTTTCTAGTGTTTTTCGCCTCTTGATAATGTTTTTCTACCTGTTTGAAAGTTCCCCTTATGCGATGGTTTTGATCTTCTGAATGATTTTAAGAATATTTCGAAGACTTAGAGAGTGTTTTGGATTTGTTTGGATCAACACCTCAGGGCTAATAGGACCCAGTGCAATTATAGATGTGAGAGTAGTATTTTTGAAGCTTGGCTTATGGCCAAAGCGTAGTAAGAGGAGACGTGGCCGTCGGAGCTAAAACAAGGGACATTTCTGCTAAAAATAGCAGCAATGCACCTCAGGGGCTAACACTAGCTCCTTCTGGGGATGAAAGCCTCCCTATGAGGTTTCAAGAACTGCAGATTACTGCCTTTCTAGTAACAACCAAAACAAACTTATCTCCTAGTGTTCCATTGGGCATGGAGTTTATTTGCATAAAAAAACAAAAATTGAAAAAAACCTATTACAATATTAAGGCCTTAAAGCCTCATGTGAAGTAAAGTTTCAAAAACTGCCCATTGATTAGGCCATCAAAAACACCTTCCTCGTCCAAATCGTGCAGAATGAAAGTGTTGTCCATCTGAACTTGAGCAATGACAAATGGTCCCGTCCACAAGGCATCATGGTTCCCCTTATTTTCCTTCAACGCATCCCATTTGAGAACCCAGTCACCAACCTGAAAATTGTCCCTTTTTGCCTTTCTATCAAAGGTTTCTTTGATCTTATTCTGATGAATTATTGACTTCTCAACCAGTTGTTCTATGATATGCTGTAATTCAACCAAGTTACTCATTCTCCTCACTATGTCATTCTCTTCGTCCTATTCTTCTTCCGAGAATTTGGCCACAAAGAGAATCAACTGGATAGGAAAAACAACATCAACGCCATAAACCAGCTTAAATGGAGAATTTCCTATGGACTTCTTGTTGGTAACTCTGCCAGCCCATAGTGCAAACTTCAACTTGGAATCCCAGTTCTTTTTGTTGTCCTCCAACAGTTTTTTGATTATCCTTACAAGACTCTTGTTAGATTATTTTTCCAGGCCATTGCCTTGAGGATAATATGAGGTAGAATGCACAAATTGAACTCCCATGGATTCACACATGTCCACCAATTCTTCTGCCCTGAAATCTGCTGCATTATCAGTGACTAGTTTGGTTGGGCAACCAAATCTAGTGAAAATATTCTCATTCAAGAACTTCATGATAACCTGATGATTAGCATTTTTAGTGGGTACGACCTCAATCTGTTTGGAGAAATAATCAGTGGCTACCAAGATCCATTTGTGATGGCCATTGGAATGTGGACTGATCTCTCTTATGAAGTCCAAACCCCATTGCTGGAAGGGACCGTTGACGTGTACTGGCTACAAAGGTAGATATTTTAGTTGTTGTCTTCTTGCAAACCTCTAACATTTGTCACAAGTCTTCACGAAAGAAAAAACATCAGAGAACAAAGTAGGCCAATAACACCTAGCTCTCAGGATCTTTTGGGTCATGCTTTTCCAGTAATGATGCCCTCCACAGATGCTAGAATGGAACTAGTGCATGACTTCCACAAATTTTCCTTTGTCTAGACATCTTAAGAGGATCCCTGATGGGTCTTTCCAATAAAGCAGGTTTTCATTAATGCAAAATTTGGCTGATCTAAGCTTAATGGCCTGGGCTTGACTCAAACTAAGCCCTGGAGGGACTTCTAGCTTCTGCAAAAAATGAACTATACTGGAATACCATTCACAGGTGGCTAGTTTTTCAGCCAAAGACTGATTCTGCTCTCGCTCTACTATTGCTTCCTCTATCTGCTCACCACCTAAATTTGAACCCATGCAATTGATGTCTAACAAACTGCAATTTTCCTCATCCATAAGCTTAGCCAAGCCCTGGCCTTTGACAAGATTGGTGGGCTTCACCTCTATGTTGAACTCTATGAATTTTGCAATCCATTTAGCTCTCTTTCCATCAATATCTGGCTGAGTTAGGATGTCTTTTACTGAGGCTGAAGGTACATATGCAACCACTTTGGAATGAAGACTATAAATTCTGAATGCCTTTAAATATATTATGAGAGCATAAGCTTGTTTTTTAATAAGGTCATACCTTAGTTCAGCGTCCCTCAGAGTTTTGCTGAAAAAGGCCATAGGGTGTTCTACGCTTTCATCGTTTTTCTGCAATAGAACTACTACAAGTGTATCATAAGAGGCAAAAGAGAAGATATAAAACTCCTTGTTATAATCTGGGCTGACTAGAGTGGGAGCTTCCATGATAGCTTGTTTGATGGCTTCGAAAGAGCTTCTTGCACCATCTGTCCATTTTATTTATGATCCTTTCTTCAGCATGGAAGTGATGTGCTTTACTAGCTCTGCAAAATTTGGAATAAACCTCCTGACAAAGTTAATCTTACCTAGGAAAGATTGAATGTCCCTTTTTGACCTTGGGATGGATAATGTCTGAATTTCTTGAACTCTTTCGGGATCGATCTTCACACCTTCAGTAGAAACAACATGTCCCAGTAGTTTGCCTTCTTCTAGAGAAAACTATGACTTCTTGGGGTCTATAGAAACTCCAAAACGTCTGAAACACCTTCTTAAAATGCTACAAATGGTCCTTGTGACTGCTGGAAAAGACTGTTATGTCATCAAGATAAATAAGGAAAAACTTGTCATTCTCTCCCACAAAGGCTATGTCCATGGCCCTCTGAAAAGTAGCCCCAACATTCATCAGTCCAAAAGGCATCTTCGAGTACATGAAAGTGCTCCAAGGTGTAGTGAAGGAAGTCTTTTCTTGATCTTCTGGATGTACAACAATCTGATTGTAACCTGAAAATCCATCTAGGAAAGACATGATTCTAGCCCCTAAAACTTTTTGCAGCAAGTGTTCCATATTAGGCAAGGAGTAGTTGTCTTTTTTAGAGCATTTGTTCAGATTCCTGAAGTCAACACAAAAATTGATTTCTCCATTCTTCTTTCTTACTACCACAAGGTTAGCTATCCAATTTGAATACCTTAGGGGAACTGTGATCTTGGCATCCAACAGCTTCTTGATTTCCTTTTCAATCAAAGGAAATAAGAGAGGGCTAATAGGTCTTAATTTCTGCTTAAAAGGGATGGTGTTCTTCTCTAACAGAATCTTACGCTGAATGATGTTGGTTTCATAGGTCTTAAGATCACTATATTCCCAAGCAAAAATATCAGCAAATTGTTTCATTGGGGTGCAATACTCAGAACTTTGGGTAGAAGACAAGTGAGTGGACAGATTTATGTACTTTGGATGGGCCGGACCCCCTACATTATGTCTATGAACAATAGACTCGTTTTCTTTTTTGGCAGGCTTATAAGGTATATCATTATGATCAAGAAACTTCTCTAGGGGCACCAATTCTTTGGGTATATAGTTACTAGGCACCTGGACAATGCTTTCCCGGCCAATCTCGTCCTTTAGCTTGGACTGGTTGCATTTTTCATTGGTTTAGTTTTCTTGGTCAATGTGCATTTCAGAAAATTCATCAATGACTTGTAAAAACCTATTAATTTCATCATCATCTTCAAAAAATTTCTAGTATTTGACATTGTCTGGTAGAGATGGTCTATATTTCACCTGAACTTCATAAGTCAATTTAGGAGGCAAAGGAGGAATAAACGTGCTAGCAGACACAACAAGGGAATTAGCAAGCTGGTTCTTCATTCTAGGGATGTAAGAAATGCTGAAACTATTAAAAGAATCCTTGAGCTTCCATACCTCATCTCTGTATGATTTTAGCCTTGGATGCTTTGCTTGGAAAGTTTTGTTGACCTACTGAATGATAAGGTCTACATCTCTAAACACCTTCAGACCTTTGATGCCCATTTCTTTAGCAACGTTTAAGACCAATATCAAGGATTCATACTCTGTTATGTTATTTGTGGCTTGAAAAGTTAATTTGAAAGATAAATGAATGCATTCCTATGTGGGGGACACAAGGACTACACCTGCCCCTACAGATTCCTTAGAGCAAGCTCCATCAAAGAACATGTCCCAAATTTGTGGGGCTTCTTCTTCTGTGATATGGAAAACTAGTTTCTTAAGTTGCATGGAGGCCAATTTGGATTCTTCAATCTAAAGAATACATGCTCCAAGATCAGTGTCAACAACATAGATGGGATGATTAGTGGGATTCCTTTGATCACTGATTATATAAGCCAACTGAGCTTCTCTGTATAATCTCCTACTCTCACCTCCAAAAACTAGGACATTAGCATAGGACAGATCATTTTGCAATGTTCCATCTAATCTCTTGATCCAACCTCTGGAAAGCAACATGCCAAACTTGGGGGGTACATCTACTACCACAATATCCATCATCATGCTCTTCATGGGTAGCTGAACAAGGTGATGGCTAGGTCCTTGATTAATCCCAAACATTTCACTTTTCTAGAGTAAAAAGAAAATATTTCATGATAATACTTGGTAATGTAAAGGCCCAACTCATCCATGATAGCCTTGGGCATTAGATTATGGCTAGCTCCTATGTCCAGAAGGTAGTTTTGAAGGATTTTGTCATGAATAGTCAAAGATACATAGAATGATGGGGAGCTGTCATCATAATTTTCAATGATTGTGCTGAGAACAACAACTGGTTTGTCGTCTTGCAGATTTACATAGTTAGTGGAGGATTGGATGACTTTAGGCTCAAGGGCCTCAAGGATAGATTTCTTGAAGGACTCATTCTTCACTAGTTTAATTAGAGGTATGGGTATGCTTAGCTTCTGAATTTCTAATTCAAAACTGAAAGGAGAAGGAGACTTGTCAAGGCCTCTTACCTCATGAGCTGGAGCTTTGAGGGAGATGGGATGTCGGTCGTTTCTACTTTTTAGCTTGCTGTATTGTAGGGGTAGCAGCTCTCTAAACAAGAGTTTCCCCGAAATTATTCATCTTCAACCTCATATTATATCTGTGCCGATCATTAGTTTGCAGAACAACTTCACCACCCCATTCTTGGCTGATCTGGTCATTGAATAATGACTTTTCATAGGCAGCTGAGGTCAAAAAAGAGGCACTGACTTTGTATTCAAGACAATGGATCTCATCATCTTCTTCAAAATGCTCTTCTTCCATGACTACATTCTGGAAAGGGGTCTTTACCCTTTGGTCTTCATTGGCATCTTTGTTTCTTTGCAGAATCTGCAATTGCTCATTAGCTCTTCTATATGGATTTGGGTTTCTAGGAGCAAAGGTATTAGGAACTCTTCCTTTTCCAGAGTGTTTCTCAACCTTTAATTTGGATATTTTAGAGGCTAAGGACTCTATCATCTTGGTCATTTTATCTATTTTGGGATCTGAAGATGATGAAGATTTGCCCCTTTGTCTCCTTCTATCAACATTCCCCTTGAGCTTCTCAACAGCCATGATGTTTGATTCCACTTCCAAGGCTGCATCTTGCATATCAGCCAAGGTAGCACATCATCTCTCCCTCAACAGTAGACAGAAGTCAAAATCAAAGGCATTGGCATAGGTGGGTTTAGCAAAGGTAGTGGTGGGTTTTACTTCAGTTGGTATCTTGCTGTACATGCGGTTAAACCTGTTATTAAAATAAGACAACAACTCACCATTTTCCATCTTTAAGTTCCCAAACTTTGTGTGGTAGTAGAGTAGATCCTTCTTATCCCCCCAATGCTTTAAGAATGCATCATCTATGGCCTCAATATCTGCTATAGACCTTGGGGTCATTTCTCTGAACCATTTTCTAACCTCTCCATCTAGACTTTGGACAAAGACTCTCATCCATACATCATCTTCACTAATGTCCAGGTTATCAGCATAGCTATAGAATGATTCAAGATGTTCCTTAGCTGAAACACCTTCAGTCTGAGTGAACTTAGGCCTATAATTCTGATATTCTCCAGTAGGCATGGCATTCAAAGGAGTGGGCAGTACTAGAGTTCCATACCTAGTAGCTATGATTCTTTCCATTTTGGTAGGTGCTTGTGGAACTGCCATAGCTGTGGTGGCTATAAGGGTACTGGAAATCTGAATGACAGGGGGTTGAGGAGTGACTGATAAGACTAAAGGAGTATAAGTGATAGGAGGAGAGGTTTCCTTTGGGCTTGCAACAAAAGGAGAACCTAAAGAATAAGGAGCTCTATGAATTTTTGAGATTTTTTCTTCATTGTTAGTATTAGATGCTATACTCTCAACATGTATTTGTTCTATTTCAGGATTTTCTTGAAGAGATATAGAATATTGTTTAGAGCTACCTAAACCTGATGCTCCTTTTTGCAATGCCTTTCTTTATTTGATGATTTTTTTTAGGGTCAGATACTGGGTCAGCTTGTGGCTTCCGAGGATTTCTCCAAGTATGCCTCATAAACTGAGCTAGAACTATGAAGTGGAGTCGCCAAGAGGTTCGTCCTTCAGTAGGGTCACCAGATAGATGATTCAACTAAAAAAGTGCCCAGACTTTGTCTGTCATCAAAGCTAGATCCATGTCGTCTCCTAGGGAAGCTGAGCTTCAATCTCCTCTTCCTGGAAATGGTGCCAATTATGTTAGCACTCCATGAAGCTCTCCTAGGTTGTAGCTCAGAGATGCCTGGAAACATATAAATCTTCAATATCTTTCTCTGATTATTCAAATGGATTGGGGTTTAGATCAAGTCAAATGATCGTTTCAACTCTATTTCACTCAAAACATGCATGAACACCCTCAGTTAGACAAGGCTTTCAACCACTAATGCTCAATAGATGATAGATTCAATGGATAGATGGAGAATATTGGCTGTACCAGCAAATGCATACATAACACATATGAATGGCTAGCTACAGAAAGAAAATGAAGCTTACAAATCTAATTTGTCAATGCAGAGATAAGATGACAGTTATCTGGCATTCGACACAAAAGAAAACATGAATAACCCATTCAAGTGCAAGCTTAGAATAGAGGGAAAGATGGGGATTGAACATACAACAACAAAAGAATCTCGTATGATTGGAATGAAGATGAGATGCTAAGAGGAGCAAAGTCTCCACTTTCTCCAAAAGTTGAACCCTTGATCCTCTGAACTTTCAACCTTTTATAGGCCTTTTACAATGCTCTTGAACCCTCTGAGGCTCGAGAGGTCTTAATCTATCCTCTTTGTCTTTTTAACGACTTGATGCCATGACTAGACACGCATGAGCTCAGAGGCCTCTTTTTTCTAACAACAGTAACCAAATTCTGGTAATTGTTCCTTGATGTCTAGCAGCTCACTCATGCTAGTGATGCTCCATAACCATTGCTATTGGTTCGGCTGTGTTTCACTGTTGTTTTTCCATTTTTCAGCTTTCTGTCTGCTTGAATCCCTGAAACGGCTGCTTTATATTTTACACAGAGAAACATGTTCAAACTGTGAAAATTCGCTGCGAACACTGCTCATCCGGACTTCAAAAGTCCTTAAATATGATCTATTCTCCTATCGGGTTCGTCCTCAATCGTTGTCGCAAGTCACTTTGGCCTCAAGGCTTCCCTTTGTATTTTGGAAATACGTTTAAAACATTGAAAATAACATGGAAATTGGCTCCCTCCGGACTTAAGATATTATATATTTCCCTTCATGAACCCTTCGGGTCTGGGTCTTATCGCATCGGCGCTGTTTCTTTGTATTTCATTAAATAACGAAAATATGCAAAATACAGAGGGAAATGCCTTTAGGCAGATCTCAAATATTATACAATAGCTTTAAGGAACCCTTTCGGGTCTGATTTATCGCATCAGACATCTATATAGGTATAAGCCCTGCTCCTCTGCGAAGCTCCGATGCGATTGATTGCAATCGCATATTGCTATAACCCCAGGTTGTTTGGTGAGCACTCTGTTGTGTTGGCTGATTGAGATTCTGCAATGCAATGTGGTCCGTCGATCTACGCGCTTGATTGACAGTCCAAGTTGACTCCGCCGATCGCCATTGCAAGTTCCACATAGTCTGTGCCGATATCCGCTGATTGCCACCGTCGATTGTGATTTGCCAATTGGATCTAGACTATTGATTGGCCAGATCTGACGACTGATGTGCATTCATTGCTTAAGCCTCCACTACTCTGTTTCTCACTGCTTTCTAGTGTTTTTCGCCTCCCAATAGTGTTTTTTCGCCTGTTTGAAGGTTCCCCTTATGCGATGGTTTTTATCTTCTTAATGATTTTAAGAAGATTTTGAAGACTTAGAAAGTGTTTTGGATTTGTTTGGATCAACACCTCAGGGCTAACAGGACCCGATGCAATTATAGATGCGAGAGTAGTATTTTTGAAGTCTGGCTTATGGCCAAAGTGGAGCAAGAGGAGACGTGGCCGTCGGAGCTAAAACAAGGGACATTTCCACTAAAAATAGCAGCACTGCACCTCAGGGGCTAACAGGATTAATGGAGGAATATTCGAATGGGGAAGGAGTAAATGAGGAGGATTCACCTCCTACAATCTCTCTCCCTTGTCCCATTAGAGTTTCAAACCTTAGTCTTTGCCAAAATTCCTTGATTTTCTCTCCCAAACTTGCATTCAATGCATATTAGTCCACTAGGCATAATATCCCACTCTAACTCATCTCATTAAGCAAAATATAATCAAAACATGTAATAAGTTGTGATAAAAGTTGGTTTGACTAAGCTAGGAGGTGAATTAAACTCCATATAATCACCCAATGATGAGGCTCATCATCACCCCCCTACTGAAAGTGTTGCTCATCCTCTGAGCAACTCAATCAATATCCATGTCCTTCATAGCTCTAGTGGCCTCCCTGACATCCCATGCCTCTGCTGTGGTTTCCTCTTCTTTTTCATAGAAACCTGCTTTCTTTTCTACCTCCTCCCTTTGCCTCTTTTCTTCTTCTTCCTTCCTTCCTTCTACCATTCCTAAGAGTAGTACTGGACTGAGTTTCAAGCCAATCCAATTGACTTTAAGCCTTTGCATAGATTTCTTGTACATGGGTGTCTTGTTCAGTGCTTCTCTCATTCTTGAGGAGAGTGGTACTCTCTTATCTTTAAACTATATGGCAATGTGTTCCATATCCTCAGGCACGCATGTATGCTATCATCCCCTAACAACTTGAACATGTCCTCAGAATGTGGAATGGCTTGCTCTTAGGCAGCAAGATACCTAGGTGCAAGGTGAGGATCATTTGCAATTAAATTATGTGTGCTGATGAAGGCCATTGGATTGGACTGCTCAACTTTGATCATAAGGGGCTCTGTTTGTTCTTTTTCCAATATATTCTTCATTTTTGCATCCCTTGCTTCCTCATGGTCCATCCATGATGCCAAAGCCATCAACTGTAAATATCCTAGCTTGGCATTAGGGTCCCATGCATTCATGTCTATTAAGGCCATGTTATGCAAATAAAACTCAGACATCTTGGCCCTGTCTTCCAATGTACTTTGATCACAAAGATCAATGAACTGTCTATAATCCTAAAATGGCACAGTGCCTCTCTATGTTAGGGTCTTGATCTGGAACTGCAGCCACTGTTCCTTAAGGTATAGGGCATAGGATTTAGCTGGCATCCTACATTGGGTTGCTTCCAAAGAGAGACTGGCCATACCATGCATTTTCTGTTTCTAAATGATTTCTCATTATGGCCTCTCGGTCTCTCTAGCTACTTAATTCTTTGCCCATCTCCTTGAGCTTCTCCTCCATGTGACCAATATCTTCCATCCCCTTGGATTTGGCAATTTTCGTCCATCGATGAGTTCTATATCTCCCCTTCTCAAGCTCAAAGAATAGTGGAATAGCAAATTTTTGTGGAATGACCTTGCCCCCTTTAATAAATTTGTAGTAGGAGTCAAGGTTAGGTTGGGGGCTAGGTTCCTTTAACTTTGGGTCCTCTTCTTTAGTTTCTTGTTGTAGGCTTCCCTCCTTATCCAATTTTTGAGTCTCCTGTAGGTTTAGCAGAGTATCCTATAGGACTGCTTCAGCTTCCTATAGGCCCTGCTATGTATCCTGTAGGCTTTCTTTTCCTTTGGATGAGGTGGATCTAGTTATAGGCCTTCTCACATAGGTGATAGGATACTTAGGAGGAGGCATTTTCTCTTGCTTTTTAGGTGAATCCTCAATCACAATGGGAATTTTGGTTGGTGTTTTCGGTTTCCCCTGACTTATTCTTGTGCTTTTCCTTGTCCTAAAATATAAGGGGGTCTGCCTCTGTCTTTTGCCTCTTTGTTTGATAGGGGTGCTAAGAGTAGTGAGGGTAGCTGCTGCTTCTCTCTCAGTGGCTTCTAGAGACACCCTAGTTGACTCCTCCTCAACTTATGGCTCCTCTTTTTCATTTCCCTTTTCCTCTATGTTTTTCCCCTCTTCTCCTCCTTCTAGATTCTCATCTTGTTTATCAATCTATTCTTTGTCATCTTCCTTTGTTTCCTCATCACCTTCCTTTTCTTGCTCCTCTTCTTCCTCCTCATCTGTCTCATCTTCATCCCTCTCTAATTTTTCTAGATCCTCTATTTCAGTTTCTTCCCCATCCTTTTCACTGACAGTAGGAATAATGTCATATGTGAGGGCTTTGATATCCTCCTCTGTCTGCATGTCTCTAAAAATTTCCCATTGGATAGTGTTGAGTATGGAGTATGATTGTTTAGAGGTTTTTGTTTCAGCTAGATGTATACCCCAAGAAGTTTGTACACCCCTCCATGCGAGGGTCTGGGGGGTCCAAGGGCCAGCGGTCCCCCGATGGGGGTTCGGGGGTAGTGCCCCGAAGCTAAAAACAGATGTAAAGTTGCCTTGTAAAAGTATAGTAATTTCTAGTCAATCTGGGTTGTTCATTAGGCGGATGATCTGATGGTAGAACTTATGTTTAGTTTAGGGTTTTTTGCCCTAGAAGGCAACCCCTTTCTTTGTATGAGGGCATTGTATTGAGTCTGTGTAATATATGTGTATTCTCCGAGCGAGAAGTAGAGAGGTGAGAATGTGAGAGAAAATAAAGGATATTACAGCGGATCTACTGTAGGTCATGTCTCTTCATTTTTCTGGATAATAGAAAGGAAGGACTGGATGTTCGGGGTGGACATAGCCCAAACTGGGTGAACCACGTATATCTATGTCTCTCTTGTTTTATGCATTTTCTATGTTTATATTTCTGCAATATTTTCTGTGTTCCATTGCTCCGTAATATATAATTTTCTAACAACTGGTATCAGAGCTGAAGGTCTATTTGGCTGATAAACTCGCAGGAAAGAAGGGTTCCTTGTTTGAGTGGGAGAAATGGCGAAAGATGGTAAGTTTAGGGTCAAGAAATGTAATGGCCAAAACTTCTCGCCGTGGAAGATGTAGATGGAAGATTATCTGTATCAGAAAGATCTATACCTACCATTGGGCGGAAAAACAAAGATGCCGATGGGTATGATAGATGAAGAATGGAACCTTCTCGATAGAAAGACACTTGGAACAATATGGTTGTGCCTCGCAACGTCGGTCGCCTTCAACATTTCGAAGGAAACAACAATAGAGGGTTTGATTAAAGGCGTTGGAGAAACTATATGAAAAATCCTTGGCCTCAAACAAGGTATTTCTTATGAAATAGTTATTTAATATGAAGATGTCGGAAGGTGGATCTGTTGCAGACCATTTAAATGATTTTAATACTGTTACAAGTTAGTTATGTTCTGTAGGTGTAAACTTTGATGATGAAGTTAGATCTCTCTTATTCTTGTGCTTATTACCAGAAAGTTGGAATGATTTAGTAATGGCCATTAGTAACTCTGTTTTTGGATCTAGTACTTTAAAGTTTGATGATGTTGTCGGTGTTATCCTTATCGAGGAAATGTGACGGAAAAGCTCTGGTGAGACATCAGGTAATGCTTTGAGTGCAGAGTCTAGGGGAAGAAAAATGGAAAGAGGAAAGAGCTCATGATATCGCAGTAAATCAAGGAAAGGCGGATCCAAGTCCAGATCGGGGATAGTGTGCTGGAAATGTGGAAAGAAAGGACACCTAAAGAAATACTGTAGATCTCGGAAGGGAAAAGAAGGAGATGCACAACAAGAAAACAATCATGAAGTAAATGTGACAGGTGAGGTGTTACAAGATGCTTTGATTCTTCCTTTCGAAAATATTACTGATTCCTAGGTGGTAGATTCAGGGGCCTCATTCGATCTCACACCTGATAAGAAATACTTTCATGACTATGTTCAAGGAGATTTTGGACAAGTTCGTTTGGGTGATGATAGACCCTATAAAATTGTTGGAATGGGTAAGGTTCTTTTAAAACAGCAGAATGGAAACCAATGGCTACTAAAGGAGGTAAGGCATGTTCCAGATCTAAAGAAAAATCTAATTTCAATAGGGCAGCTAGGCGGTGAAATTTGTGTGACAACTTTCATAGATAAAGCTTGGAAGGTCACCCAAGGAGCCCTGGTAATATCAAAAGGCGAAAAGGTTGGTACATTGTATGTATGCAATGGTATTTCTAACTCTGTTAATACTTTAACTTCCAAAGGAGTAGATGCAGCATTATGGCATCATAGGCTCAGACACATGAGTGAAAAGGGGATGAAGATTCTTCACTCAAGGAATTTGTTGCCGGGTTTGAAGAATGTTGATTTGGACTTCTGTGAGAATATGGAAAACAGAAGAGAGTCAGATTTCTTAGAGTTGGGAAAGAAAAGAAGAGCGAAAAATTAGAGCTTGTGCATACAGATGTATGGGGACCTGCTCAGGTATCATCTCTCGGTGGCTCTCTTTATTATGTTACTTTTATTGATGATGCAACTAGAAAAACTTGGATTTATTGTATTAAGAATAAATCTGATGTATTTGATACTTTCAAGAAATGGAAAGCTTTGGTTGAGATTGAGACAGGAAAGAAATTGTAGTGTCTTAGATCAGACAATGGAGGTGAATATTGCAGCAAAGAGTTTGATAGGTACTGTTCAGATCATGGAATTCACAGAGAGAAGACAGTTCCAAGAACACCACAAGAAAATGGTGTGTCAAAAAGGATGAACAGG